>RJVU01044706.1:1739737-1752276 GCA_003731715.1 Anabarilius grahami
GACAGACAGACACAGACAGACAGATAGACGGATAGATAGACGGACTGACGGATAGATAGATAGATAGACGGATGGACGGACAGACAGACAGACACAGACAGACAGATAGACGGATAGATAGACGGACTGACGGATAGATAGATAGATAGACGGATGGACGGACAGACAGACACAGACAGACAGACAGACACAGACAGACAGTCAGACAGATAGATAGACGGACAGACAGACAGACAGACACACAGACAGACACAGACAGATAGATAGATAGATAGATAGATAGATAGATAGATAGACAGACAGACAGACAGACAGACAGACAGACAGACAGACAAAGACAGAGAGACAGATAGACAGACAGACAGACAGACAGACAGACAGATAGATAGATAGATAGATAGATAGATAGATAGATAGTTAGATAGATAGATAGATAGACGGACAGACAGATAGATAGATGGATAGACGGACGGACAGACAGATAGATAGATAGACAGATGGACAGACGGACGGACAGACAGACAGACAGATAGATAGACAGACGGACAGACAGATAGATAGATGGATAGATAGACGGACGGACGGATAGATAGATAGACGGATGGACGGACAGACAGACAGACAGACAAAGACAGAGAGACAGATAGATAGACAGACAGACAGACAGACAGACAGATAGATAGATAGATAGATAGATAGATAGATAGATAGATAGATAGATAGATAGATAGACGGACAGACAGATAGATAGATGGATAGACGGACGGACGGACAGACAGACAGACAGACAGACAGATAGACGGACGGACAGACAGATAGATAGATGGATAGATAGACAGATGGACGGACGGACAGACAGACAGACAGATAGATAGACGGACGGACGGACAGATAGATAGATAGATGGATAGATAGACGGACGGACGGACAGACAGACAGACAGACAGACAGACAGACAGAACCTATTTTGGCAGACAAACGGGCAGTACTTTAACAATTGAACATCTATATTTTCTTTGTAAAATATCGCTTAGCAAAGTAGCTAAATTCTATGCATATTTTAAAGTATACTGTCTTATGTTTGTTATTAGATATCGACAAAGAGAAAACGATCTGAGCTGACCGGAGATCAGCGCTTGAGATCACTAAAGGAAGAGTGACGTTTTGAGTCACGTGCACAGCTCGAGCTCGTCACATGATCAGCTGACGACTCCTTCCCCTCTGATGGATGCAGGATTTCCAGCCTTCGCCGTTTCGAAGGACTCACAGGAATCCATTTCTCTTCAAGATACAAGAATCCAACAGAAAATAACATCACAGTAGCTTTAGGCTTATTCCTGGGAGAACCTTTAGATAGCAAAACTGGCGCTGTTGGTGGAGTGGATGATGAACGGGCACGCGATTTTATACACCGGGGTCACTTTGGCCTTCTGGACGACCATCCTGATCGTCGGTAAGTGCTAATGAGACCTGCTGACATATGCTCGTAAACAACACACGCCTCTTAATATAATTATCTTTAAATGTAGTTGATTCGTTCGCAGATATCTTTATAATTATTTTCTGTTTCTTTAGCCGAAAAGCCTTTTGGGCTAGCTTCAACTGACGTTAGCTGTCATACACTAGCACGACTGCGTCAAACAATAATTTAAATATCATTTTAATGGTATTAAAGGCTGTTGTCATAAAACATTGGTGTGAACATTTGAAATTCGAGTTATAGTGATTGTACCAACCGTTTTAAAGGCTGTCAGTGAGCATTACACATACACCTGCTCTGATGAGAACGTAATTTATTCGGTTAGCTAACGTAGAGTTCAAATGTTTCTCTGGCATTTCTGTTCTGTTCTTCTCCACACTATTAGCTGGAATCGCACAGGAGAGCAACAAAATTCAATATGTAGCCAATGTGGAGTTTTTTCTAGTAATTATAAGGCAGTTAAACTGTGTTTTATGGCCAAATGAGGAAGATAGCTCTCACATGACTGTGAGCTTTCACACATACCCTCTATGATTCTGTATGGAACAAGTCTATCCTTATTATGCCATTTATTCAGATTATGCCACTGCTTTTATTTTTCCTGGAATTTAAGCTTTGAGTTTCTTTTTGGTTTAAACGAAAACTATCACTTTTTAAAAACTTTTTTGTTAATCTTAAACACAAAACGCTACTAATCAAGTCTCTCTTTTCCTCCACAGGTATTTGCTATACAATTTTTGACCTTGGATTTCGATTTGACATAGCATGGTAAGTGTTCAGTAAGACAGTCCTTGAAACATTAGAGCATGTTATTGCTAAATGGCTTGTCTTGTTCACTATCTTAAAGGGTTAGTTCACCCAAAAATGAAAATTGTGTCATTTATTACTTACCCTCATGCCGTTCCACACCCGTAAGACCTTCGTTAATCTCTTCAGAACACAAATTAAGATATTTTAGTTGAAATCCGATGGCTCCTTGAGGCCTGCATAGCCAGCAATGACATTTCCTCTCTCAAGATCCATTAATGTACTAAAAACATATTTAAATCAGTTCATGTGAGTACAGTGGTTCAATATTAATATTATAAAGCGACGAGAATATTTTTGGTGCGCCAAAAAAACAAAATAACGACTTATTTAGTGATGGCCGATTTCAAAACACTGCTTCAGGACACTTCGGAGCACAAATGAATCAGAGTATCAAATCTGCTGTTCGGAGCGCCAAAGTCTCGTGATTTCAGCCGTTAGCAGTTTGACACGCGATCTGAATCATGATTCGATACACTGATTCATTTGTGCTCCGAAGCTTCCTGAAGCAGTGTTTTGAAATCGGCCATCACTAAATAAGTCGTTATTTTGTTTTTTTGGCGCACCAAAAATATTCTCGTCGCTTTATAATATTAATATTGAACCACTGTACTCACATGAATTGATTTAAATATGTTTTTAGTACCTTTATGGATCTTGAGAGAGGAAGTGTCATTGCTGGCTATGCAGGCCTCACTGAGCCATCGGATTTCAACTAAAATATCTTAATTTGTGTTTCGAAGATTAACAAAGGTCTTACGGGTGTGGAACGACATGAGGGTGAGTAATAAATGACACAATTTAAATTTTTGGGTGAACTAACCCTTTAACATTTGTCATGTGGATATCAAAATTATATAACAAAAGACATAATTTAAGACTTAGTACAGTAAATGAATTAAATGCTTCTTATGATATCTGGATAACCTAACCTTTTCTTTCACAGGTTTTTAACAGAGACTTCTCCATTTATGTGGGCTAATCTTGGAATTGGCCTGGCCATCTCTCTGTCTGTTGTTGGAGCTGCATGGTGAGACTGTCCATTTCCTCTTTTTAGTCTGTCACAAAAGCTGAAGTTCAGAAAAAAAAAAACATATGGGAAATTTTGACATGTTGTAGTACAATTTTCCGAATCCGCTTAGTTGAGAGAAGCATTTAACTTTTTTTATCAGTACCTCACTCACCAAAATATAATCTAATGCAGAAACTTACAGCATGCTCCTTTTGTAGTCACGTACTTGTATGTTGAAATTGTATTTTGTCTTGTGACTCTGCAGGGGGATTTACATCACTGGGTCCAGCATCATTGGTGGTGGAGTCAAAGCCCCTAGAATCAAGACCAAAAATCTTGTCAGGTATATGCAGTGTGCTTAATCTTTTGAAGTTTTATGTGCAAAGATGCGCTTTATTATTATGTATTTATTTTTGCTGCCTGATAGACAATCACAGGGTTCAAAATGAGCAAATTTTGACACCCCTTGGTATATTAGGGGGTGTAAGAGTACATCTATTCGTCCCGAGCTGTCACGGTACGGTTGTCACGATTCAATGCTTACAGTCAGTTACAGGCGATCCACACTCTAATCCAGAAGGGTGTGTGCACGGTAAGGCTGTTTGCTGACCACCACAACAGGAAAAAGAGCAGTAGAAGAAGAGCCGATCTATGCACCAACCCAAAACAAGAGTTCAGATGGCATGCAAGAGCTTCCTAGTAGCCTATACTCTTGAGTTTTATTTAATTTTTGAAACTTCAATAACACAAACTTCACGGAAAGGAAACTGGGATGGCAGAAAGCGGCATCCAGTTTTTCATTTTACAAAAGCACAGTGTTTTGTTTTTGTTGTGAGTGTAAAAGAATAAAATAAATTTACAGTTTCGAATGATGGCTTACTCTTATATGTATGATTATAAATGGTGAAGTACTTTAAGTTGTTTCCACTCAAAATCATTTGGCATTGTGCCGATTTGTGTTGTGGAAGTCTCACTTCTATAGTCCAGTGACGAAATATGCGTGTCCTGGAAATAAGACGCCTCAGGTGCCGCTTCACTTGCTGTCTCCTTGTGGAAAGGTTGAAGTAGGCTCTTTTTCTCCTCCTTGCTCATCTTTCCGTGATTTATTTAAAAAGCGTAATATTGAACTTTGCATCTGCCATTGTCACCGCATGTTAATGAACTCTCATGCGCATAGAAAACTAATCCCTGCACAAGTTTTATTTTTCATTATTCTATTTATATTGTGCTTTTATAACACAAGAAATGCTTTTCAGTTTTGTAGCTGATTGTGACCAAACACTTTTTGTTTTTTATCAGCTCTACAAAAAAATATGACCTATGCAAGATTGCATTCTGTTTACTGCTTTGTGCTTATAATACACTAAAGGAGGCTGTACTGTACCAACTACCTCAGTGGGAGTAAATGCCGCTAGGTGGAACAAATTGTAATTTCAAAAGAAATGAAAATAGAAACTAGCATTGGGGATTTGTTCCTTTTTTCCTGTTGTACCAAACTCGTATCGAACCATGACCCCAAAATCAAGGTACATACCAAACCATGACTGTACCGTTGCACCCCTAATATATACCAGTTATAAAGCTGTATTTTGTATCATGTCCTAAAAATGTTTATTAAATATTATAATATTTGTCATATTTTAATTTTGGTTTCTTATCACCACTGTTGCCACATATATTCTACAGTTGCATCGATAAAAAAGGCTAAACTTCAAATTAAGTCAAATTTGAGGCAAAAGTCATTTTGCTCGTGCTACATTTGTCAGATATGTAAAAAACAGTTGTTCTTATGATTCCATCTGTCTTGTAACTCAGGTTCATTTGCTTGCCCGAGGCTTTTTTGGCTTGCATTTGCACTTGGTGATGGTTCTTTTCATTTTTCTGTTTTTTTTTTAAGCATTATCTTTTGTGAAGCTGTTGCCATTTATGGGATCATCATGGCAATTGTCATTAGCAATTTGGCAGAGGTAAGTTAACTTGTTTACCCATTTCTTTGAACCCATTGGTTTTTAGAGTAAATCTTAAGTTCTTTGTTTAGAAAAGAGAGCAGATGTTTTCCCTCAGCTTGTACGGCATTTAAATTTGCTGTATTACATTAACATCACAATAATTGTTCTCAACATTGTTTTTATTTTTTTTTATGTCATTTAGAACTTCAGTGGCACAACTCCAGAAACTATTGGGGCAAGGAACTACCAAGCAGGTACATTTTGCTTAATAATGAATAATAAATCAACTTCTCATCTTGTGTGAAATAATTGTCTTTGCTTCTGCGGAGCAACCAAATGAGTTTGGATGACACATTGGTGCTGTCTCTTCAGGCTACTCCATGTTTGGTGCTGGACTCACTGTTGGCTTTTCAAATCTCTTCTGTGGCATCTGTGTTGGCATCGTGGGCAGTGGAGCTGCCCTGGCTGATGCGCAGAATGGCAGCCTCTTTGTCAAGATCTTAATTGTTGAAATTTTCGGCAGTGCCATTGGACTATTTGGAGTGATCGTAGCCATCTTGCAGGCAAGTGTTTTTTTTTTTTCTTTCTCAAATTACTATGGATGTTTCTTCTCCTGCAATATTTTTATATAAGCTGTTGTGGTCATGGTTCACTAAATAAAACATAGCTTTAGTTTGTAATGTGTTCAAAGTTAACCTGTTTTTATTAAAGGTGCTGCATTTAATTGTTTGATTGTACTAAAGCATAAAAATACCACAATGTGTTTGCAGATATTTAGGAAACATGCTAAATTCACATACTCGTTTCCCTGAAAAACAATGCCAGTTATTCTGTTTTGGAATGTGCGTTCCATGTTGGAATGTCTGTTTTTGTTTTGGTATGTCTGATCCCACCCACTGCCAATTTAACCAATAGTATTTTGACACCCCGGGTTGCCAGATGCCGTAAAACTGTTAAGACTGTTGCAGCCATGGAAGCCAGCCAATGAACTGGGTCAGAGATCGCACATTCTACCCGACCTAAAAAGCCTCTGCATCTATCTAATAAGCTCTATGACCGGAGGCATATTAAAACAGATAAATGAACTCATCAACTTGCAGTGTGTAAGTCTCCTCGAATTCCATTGGCAATTGCGCTCGTTCCTGCTGCGTGTCGTCAATCTGGCAACCCACATGAGTGTAGAGTCTGAGGAGGGGGCGAGGGAAACAACTTTGCAATATTTTGAATTTGGACTGCAGTACCCATTTCAACCTCTAGCTGTCAATATTACATACTGCATTCTTAAAAATGAAATCAAGTGCACACACACACACACACACACACAAGTTACAAGTCTGACTCTCTAATCATTAGGCCACAAGTGCCCTCTAAATTTTTTTAAGGCCTTTTTACACCAAGAGTGAGTATTTGTTGTGGATATTAATTTCAAACATGAATTTAAAGTGAATCGTGCATTTCTATGGACCTGGGTAGTTTCCCAAAAGCATCGTAAGCTTAAGTTGATCGTAGCTCCATTGCTCCTACGATCAACTTAGGTTTACAATGCTTTTGGGAAATGCTGCCCTGGCCTGTTGTTATATATATATATATTTATAATGTACCTATCATGCACAGTTTTATTCCAACAGCACTACTATTATCAAAGCACAGTAGTATTGTTGTCATTGCACCCATTATTCATATATCATGTTGTCACCATGTCATCAGATGGCTTGTATTTTGCTTTAAAAAGAGTCAAATTTGTGTTGCTCAATGGATTGTATTAAATGACCTTTAGTTTCACTTCTTCATTTCATTCCTTATGTGGACAAGCCTTTGGTTTACCCAACAGACAAAGTGCTGGCGTGAAGCATATTCTTCCCCATCTGGCTTCCAGCAGGATGATCTTTTGAATTATTTCTCATTAATATCCATCTAGCTACTTAGGACCACCCTCTGGAAAATTAATATTTTATCACCATATCCAGTCACACACTGTAAATTGATCTGACATGCATACTTGAATTCAGATTGAGATTATTCAGACACACTAAAGCAACTCCTATTAAAACACAGTCATATGCCTTTTGCAGTTGCAATACATGGCCTATAATCATAAGCTGTTTTATGATATATTTTTGGTTTGTCCATTTAATATTCGGTCTGTTCAGGATAATATTTGTTTTGTGGCCCTGAGATATCGCATTTTGTCTGTTAACCTTGCTATTTTTATTTTTTTGGCCTGTATAATTATTAACAATGTTTTTCTCTCTGTTCAGACATCGAAAGTAAAAATGGGAGATTAGATGACCACACGACCTACAGATCAAAGACGCTGTGTTGCTGGTGCAAACAGGAGCTGTAAATACATAGTAAATTATTTAAATGTATTTTCCTTTGTGTCAGTTTTTAACCATCATTTTCTGAAGATTGAAATATTCTATGTGCACCAATTTGTCTTAAAGCGTGCATGATGATGATGATGATGATGATGTCAAAAGCAGATCTTTGACGACTCACTTAGTTTGGCATCTCATAATTCTGAAAATGAAAATATCACTTAATGTTTTTGTCCATACTTCCATGATGTCATAATATCATTATAATTTTTTTTTTTAAATCAAGAGGTATTTTATTTATTAAAATAGCCTAATAATATAAACAATGACCCTGCAGACAGAAAAGACTGTCAATAGACTCAATGTTCTGGTCTGTTTTGACACACAGGGTGTTATGTTCGTAATCATCTCAAAATTCAATATATAGTTCGCTGTGATTTGTTCTGTACAGTAAAAGAAAAGTGATAAACTGCATTAGTGTGGTTCCTTGCGTTGGATGGCTGTAACTCGTAAAGTGTTCTCTTGATCGCCGTATGCAAGAATATTCTTGTATTTGCGTGATGACACCTGGTGTATCCAGTGTGCTTGACCTGATCATGTGTTGTTTTCATGTTGCTACTGAATTCAAGTAAACACTATCTTTGAGAAAACAGTTATACCAAAACTATGATGTTAAAAAAAGAACACCAGTCTCCAATTGTATTTCTACCGGTGTAGACCCTCACTTTGTAGGGCTCTCTTCAGTTCTGCTTGGTTAAAAATAAGAGGATATAATAATCTGATGCGTGTACATATTAAAAGCAGCTTTTTTTGTGAAGCATGAGGGTGTTTGCCATTCCATATTTCCCTAGTTGTCTTGTGATTTTTGTTTACTTTTTGTATTATCTTCTTTTCTTTTTTTGGATGCAAGAAGTGGTCTTTATCCCCCTTAGGTCCCTGTTGTTACTGTATTATGTTTAAACTCAAAGCTGGATGAACGATATGTAACATCATCTTTGTTGTTCAGTTAATTCTGAAAATGTTTAGGAAGTTTGAGGTGGACTTTAAGACCTTAGATGCCATATTTATTTTAACATGAATAAAAACTAGGCTGTAGATTTGACTGGATTAAGATCTCATTTTCACAACCAAAATTTTTGTCCACATCGAAGATGTATTTTTAGTGTTGCATCAGCTGAAATATTGAACATTTATTCCTCACAGCCTTGTTTTCATTCACGTAAAATTAAATATGGTGTTTTCCTTCGCTAAGGTCCATCTAACAGTGTACCAATGGTTATAACCTTGATCAATCAGTTGAACTTCTTTTAGCTGTACTTAAATGCTTTTCTGTGTTTGTAAAGTGGAGGTACATACTAAACATGGTTTTACTAACCACTGAATGCCCCAAATCAACTTCTGTTCAGTGTGTGTTGTTTAAGTTATAATGATCAATCAAATCACATACCCCATCTGTAAAGCACTAAAGTGTTGCGAAACACCAAGATGATCTGTTATTCCTGTACTGGATTTGTGGAGTGATGCATTCAGTTGTATTATTTTTTTTTTCTTTACATGCAAGTGTTTTTATTTTGAAACATTCCAACGTAGACCTGGTTGTAATGACTCAGCGGTTCAACCCACTCCTGGTGGATCCCACTGCGAGGCTGCTTTAGGTCTCGTTATTGTGTGGCTTCCAGGACCTGGATTGGCTGTCTGTGGTTTAGTGGTTCAGGAGTTGTGAGGTAAAGATGACCTTGTTACCATTTCTCCTATTTCAGTGATTGTTAAATATGTTAATGTGGTGATTCCATTGTTTTGATGTGTACAAGTGGATCCTCTAGACTTCATAATCGTCCTTGAAGAAATAAAAATGAAATGTGGAAAAACAGCTCAATGCAGTCATTCGTGTTTGTTGTACATTATCAGCAGTAGCTTCGCATAGCATAACTTAAACACTGGGTTATCAGATGACTAATTATTAATTTATGTTCTTTACACTATATTCTATAAAGGAGATGTGGAACTGCACGTTCCATTATCGATCAGCCAATAGGAGTAAACTGACCACCCCCTCATTACCATATTGCAGGAGTAAATACACTACTGTCCAAATGTTTGAGGGTCTGTAGAAGTCTCTTGCTCAACAAGGCTGCTCTTATTTGATTATAATACTGTAATATTGTGAAATATTATTACAATTTAAAAACAACTTCAATTTTAATATTTCAAAATGTAATTTATTCCTGTGATGGCTAAGCTGAATTTTCAGCATCATTACTTCAGTCTTCAGTGTCACATGATCCTTCAGAAATCATTCTAATATGCTGAATTTGTGCTTAAGAAACATTATCAATCAATTATTTCATATTATTATTTAATCAAAATCCCCCTAAATTAGAACATATTTTGTGAATTCTGTGCTCCAAACTAATAATCTTTTAGCTATAGCTGTTGGGGAAACAAGTAAACACAATAAAACCAGCAAAAAAAATAAAAAATCTAGCATATACAACTAAACGTATGTGTGAGTATATATATATATATATTGTGTGTGTGTGTGTGTGTGTGTGTGTATATATATATAATTATATATATAATTCCCAAATGGTCAGATTGGGTTTTATAGGTTGTCATTTTACAAAAATAATTTCACATTTTACAAAAATTTATTTTATGATTTTGATATGGTTACCTTTTACAATTTTTGCTGTTTCTTGAAAGTCTGACAACTAGCTCTGGTCTCTGCTAAATCAAAACAAAACTATTCAGAGGTAAAAATATAATTAAACAGACAACATCAAAAAGATCAGAATTGGGAAATTGCCAATGTTGACAACTAACCATTATTTTGCTCAGGGCTATCCATGATTTATTAAATGCAGCATTGTACACGCATTAGCTTTAAATATCCACCAGATGGCGCCAAAGGACGCAACACTGTTTAATGGCTTTTCGCTTTCTCACAGTTGCTTCTTATTGCTATTTTTATATTTAATAAATAAATAGATTAAAAAACACCTTACCTTAAATAAGGTAACCCGTTAAGAAACAGAAATGTAAAGTGAACATCACCTGTCTATCGTGACTGTGGTAAGAGATGCATTTCATTCATTCTTCACTGAACTGCAATGAACAAATGTTTGTCCAAAGAATGGACCACGATGGACTCTCAATCCTGCTCGTGTTAAACTGCTTAAAATGCGAAAAAGAGCTGCTATTAGGACAAAGATGCTTCAAAAATAAAGTTACATTGCATTTTTGTGCTTAACCCCAAGCAAAAACAGGAATTCCAAAACAAAACAGTACACGCATGGTACGACACCTATCGAGGAGACTGCGCCCTCTTGTGGCGAATAAGCAAACCTTCGATTGAGCCCTCCGAGTCTCCGTACTAAAAAGAAAACCTGCCTCCCTATTCCTTTATTCGCACACCCATCATCTCTCCTAGCAAAAACACAGAACGGGCAGATGAAAATACACGGCAAAATATTCAGCCTCATCACTGGAGTGTACGCTGTTGTCAAGGGCTCTGACCAACATGGAGATAAATAATGTTCCTGCAAAATGGCACAATCCTTTAATCAGTGTGTATTTCTTTCCGAAAAATGAAATAATCGGCGTTATCTGCAGAAAGAAATAACGGTATCCGGCAAGTAACTCCCTCTTTTTTAATGTGGATATTATGATAAAACAAACTGTATTTCACACAGATGACACATTTATGGCTGAAACTGACAGTTCTTCCGAAATAGACAGTCAGCTGAAGTGATGAATGCCTTTTAGAGGAGCTCCCTGGCTTGCAAAGGAACAAGGTACGAAATTGCATGTTTGTGTTTATGGTTTGCAAATATGAAACATTTTAATGTCCCCACGACTTCCTTTGAACGATGCTCTTTGTTTTCCTTTAATATCACATGCTATCTTTATTGCCTGCCATCTTGATCAAGGCGTACATATATTGCACATAGAGATGCTGCCTATATAATCTTAACTCTTGGCCAGATCACAATACCACAAAATAGTCTTTTTTTTATTTTTATCGAAAGGCACATTTCAGCTCCTCCCAGGCAGCAGAGTATAAGCAGAGGGATGATGCTGTGTAATGGTACCCACAGCATCCATGGACAGCATCTTGCCCAGTGTCTCCAGATAGGAAGCTGGCAGGACATCATGTGTGGCTTTGTGGCCGAAGATCTAAGAGCGTGGAGAAGAATTTACAGTAACACTTTGTATGAAGCCTGTATGTTCAATGCATTATAATGATATTTTTAATGCCTTACAATGCATCTTTAAATTACTGTAGATTCTCTTTAATAACAAACACAATTATAAGACTTACCTTAAAAGAGTGATTTTAAAAGCCATATTTCATGTCTATACTCTTTCTTAAGCATGAATAGGTACATTTTAATATAATTGGTTATCATCTTGTATGAAACAACGGATCACGTTTTCTATCGTAATCGTAATGCATGATGTTTACAGACTTCACAGAAAGTGTTTCTGAATATTCTGTTGTGAGTTTCTAGAATCTTTACAAAACTGTGGCATATATTCAACATTTTCTTATTAACCTTTTGATTAGTAAATTATTAATGAGAGCACATCATGACACTTTAGTCTCAGGGCAACTGCTGTTTATGGGGTCCAATTAACATGCAGCTGTCCTCCCTTGTTATTCAATCAGTGATTGCAGTCTATCTTGATAATTGCATAAATTGTAATACAGTCTTAAACAGTTCCATTCTTACAAACATACCAGATTTGCTCAGTCAGCTCATACAGGATATGGGTTTGAGACAGTATATGGGTTTGAGACAGTTAAGTTAAGGGGGTTTTGGACTGGTTGTTTCACTTACAAACAAACTATTTTTCTTTCTTTAAACTTTCCTTTCTTTATCAGGACTATTTTCTGCTGTATATCTCTTTTCCTGAATGCTATAGTCAATCTGTAACAATAACACATAGTCATTAAGGACTGAAGTTTTGAC
>RJVU01044706.1:1752357-1829489 GCA_003731715.1 Anabarilius grahami
AATCAAATATAATTCTGTTTTTTTTTATTTTTACTCCACACAGAGTAACATATTAGACTAGCATAGACAGTTATTTCTGATTATTCTTGATAGGCTACTCCAGTTGTTTTATCCTGTTTTAACAGTGTTGTGATGCTGAAATTGAATACTATAGACCAATTAGGAGCAGACATCTCAGTTACGTCACTTGCATAGCGGTGGCAGACGAATGGCGGTAACAAGTGGAGGAAAATGTGCAGAATCCACAGAATAAGAGAAACATGTTTTGTTGTGCCTTTGGATGTCAGAATCGAAATGCTAAAAATATAGTCTTCATTTTTATAGAATACCGTCATTGAAGACGCCCTTTGAAGCTAAACGGAGACGTTTATGTTGCAAGTCACTGACTGGACTGATGAAACCTGCAATGATTAGACTACTATTAAAGCATGAATTTGATGTAAACAGTAAGTCTACATAATTTTCACATATGCAGCTCATAGATGACATACATACATAGCATGAAATAATATTTAAACCTGTAACATTTTACATAGATAACTTTTAAACATAGCCTATAACATTTTTATTTCACAAAAAAAAATTTCTTGCATTTGCATGTTTATATTTCCCAGTTTGCACTTTATAATTCGCAATTATGAGTTTATATCACAATTCTGAGGGGGAAAAAGTCAGAATCGGCGGATATAAACTCGCAATTCTGAGGAAAAAAGACAGAATAACGAGTATATCTTACAATTCTGTTTTCCTTTTTAAGAAATGTGAGATATAAACTCGGATTTGCGAGGAAAAAAAGTCTGAATTGTGAGATATAAACTCAAAATGAAAGGGTTAGTTCACCCCAAAATGAAAATTCTGTCATTTATTACTCACCCTCATGTCGTTCCAAACCTGTAAGACCTTCATTCTTCTTCGGAAGACAAATTAAGATATTTTTGATGTCTGAATGCTGTCAGATTTCCTTCCATTGACTGCCTTTGCAACTTCCACTTTGACGCCTCTTCCAGAAGCTCAAACGTGCTGAGTAACACACGAGAATGAACCTCATTGGTTACGCAGGACGTTTGAGCTTCTGGAAGAGGTTTGTTCTCGTGCATGTAGCAGGTTTGGTTGAGCTTCTGCTTATGTTTTGTGATCAATGTTTACATGCAAGTAAAAGCCTAAATTAAATCTGTTCCTCATAACAAGCGATCGAGTCTCTTCAGAAAATTTGGACTAAACCACTCGATTCATATGGATTAGTTTTCCGATCTCTTTATGAAGTTTTTGAAGCGTCGAAGTGGAAGTTGCAAAGGCAGTCAATGGAAGGAAATCTGACAGCATTCTGTCATCAAAAATATCTTAATTTGTGTTCCGAAGATAAACGAAAGTCTTACGGGTGTGGAACGACATGAAGGTGAGTAATTAATGACGGAATTTTCATTTTGGGGTGAACTATCCCTTTAATTTCGAGTTTAAATCTCGTGATTCTGACCTTTTTTCTCCACCAGTTAGGCTCCGCCCATAAAAACGTCATCGCTGTTTGCAAACACAACATTGGTCTATGCATATCACTGACAGGATGGAAGTTAAATAGGGTGTCAGTTTGAGTTTTAGCTGTACTCATTTACAGTCAGTGACTTCTGTTGTCTGATATGTGGTCCATTAGCTCTCATTGGTTCCTCCAAGTGACTTTCTCTCAGCGTTTGTATCTGTTCTGTATCTGTTCCTCTCATTCACCCACACAATCTGCTTTTTAAGCTCTCTTTCTACAGCACGATATCCGAGAGGCCCAAGGGCAGATTGTCCATTGGTCCATTTTAACGTTTGTTTTAAACAGGAGCTGCTCTGTTTGGCTAATCTACCTACATCCACCAGAGATAAATGGCCTTTCGAGTCTGCTGCGGCCCATGAGTTCATTTTCTTGCATGATGGGAATGGTTTTGATGGGAAATTAGGGATCAATGTGTATTGTGCTGTGCTGAACAGATACACAAGGCATGTCTATAGAGCGAAACCATTGGGTGTTGGGATTTGTTGTCATGGGAACAGTAAGACCCGCCACACAAAGGTGGCATGAAGTGGACAGCTTTGTTTTGTACACTGGCTTTTGTCTCTTCCTCAACAGTTTAAAGTTCATTTTCTGAACTCATGAGCATGAAAATAACAAATTATTTACGATATATCAGACAAGTCTAGTTGTGCCCTGGGGTACAGAATGTGTTTGTCAGTTGTTGTTTATTTCTTGGGGAGTTGCAAGGGTATTTAGGTGAATGGGGATAATCATGTCTAATTCTATCCAGATGCCAACTTGGAGGTCCGTCCAAACGAAGGCTTCAGCTGCGGCGGTTTAATTTGTCTCTTGGCTCTGAGTAGAGCGAGCAGCTGGACTTGAGGCAGGCAAAAGCTGGGGCCGCGGTCTGTGAAGCTCACACGCTAACAGAGCTGGAACGCAGCCACCGAATCCTTCCTTCAGCTTGTTTGTGTGCTGTGATATGGACTGTGTATTGAGACAATGCTTTCTTGTAATTAGTCGTTCGGGTGCACATTCTTTCTCAGAGAATGTCAGTGCGATGACTTACCTTTGTGATGTTCAGAATTAGATACATTTCAAACTCTGAAAGAGTAAAAGGACTCGATTACATAACTGCCTGGTGTTCAAGTAAGGCAGCTGAAATTTTTTCTTGCTTGAGTTAGCCTTAAAGCGGTACTGTGGGTTCAATACAAATTTAGCTCAATCGACTGTGTTTGTGGCGTAATGTTGATTACCACACAAAAAAAAAATCATTCTGACTTTCCAGGTGAAAAAAAAGTGCACTAAAATACACTTTATTTCAGTACACCTAGTACACTTCAATAATGTACTTAAAGTGCTCTATTTTCACGCTCTAATTTTGTACTTAATATACTAAAAATTCTTCTTTAGTACTTCTTAAGATAATCTTAAGAACATCGAAGTGTACTCAACTGTTGAATATGAACTTAAATGTGCTTTTAACATACTATCTCTGTATTAAAAAATGTAGTTACCACTGAACCCATCTTTCATACATTTTTAAATATACTCATCAGACATAGAAAATAGACCTATGAATTATTTAAAACATTAGAATAATATTTAATAACTACAATGTACATTTCCTGAAGAAAATGTGAGTGGTGCTTGCAATGGCAAAACTCGGCACTCGGTTGCTAGGGTGTTCTAAATGGTTGCTAGGGAGTTGCTAGGCAGTTACTAGGGTGTTCTAGGTGGTTTCTAGGGTGTTGCTAAGCAGTTGGTAGTTGTCACAGATGGTTACTATGGCATTTTTATAGACTTAGCATGTAATTAACATGTTTTAACACTTTGTTGTTATTAGCATGTAGCTATTCACTGCTAGAATGTGTAGCATGTTGACAGTCCTGTTTTCTAGCATCAAGTCAAAAGAGCCAACCCCCATCTCTATACGAAGTTCTGATGCAGAAATATAAGTATAACTTGCTAGGGTACACTGTTTGGTTGCTAGGAAGTGGCTCGGCAGCTGCCAGTGATGATACTCCGAAGGCTGCTTGTCAGTATGAATGATATAAACCAACCACAATCCCTCTATGACAATCAGATTACAAGATATCCCTCTTTGGGTTTGGGTTGCTAGGGTGCTCTAAATGGTTGCTAGGGCATGGTTAGACAGTTAGCAGGCTTAAACCAATAGACCGGATGTCTGGCCAAATCAAAAGAGCCAAACTCATATGTCTCTATGACGTTCTGATTCATTTATATCCCTCTAATCTATTTTTCAATGGAAGTCTTTGGGGTGGTTGCTAGGGACCTGTAACTGGTTACTAGGGTGTGGCTATAAAGATTTTAGGTAATTACTTATTGGCTGCTTGACAAGATAAGTCAAATGAGTGTGTGTGTGTGTGTGTGTGAGAGAGAGAGAGAGAGAGATGGTTCTAAGGCCCTGAGTGTGTGTGAAAATGGCAGCTGGGATTTAAATTCATGAAAATTTGCTTTTTCGTCCGCTGTGTGAAAATTGTAGGTCCAATCATTTAGAAAAGTCATAGCAAACCTCTCCTCAATAAGCCGGTCAATTTGACACCTCATTCATGGGTCTGTGACAAACGGTGTAGGACAAGTAATGCGCAGAAGTTTTGTCCAGAAGAATAATAATAAGTATGACGAATAACAATAATGATGCTTTGCCTTTGGCAAGCACCACTAAATATATACAAAATGTATTTATAATGTATTGCCCACATATTTTTATACATTAAATAATTAATTTCAAATGTATTGTAACTATGTTAATATTCCCTTTATATGATGAAGTTAAGTGTATGTTAATGGTGTTTTACTTATAATTAATACATTTCTACTGTATGTTTCATGAAAATCCATTAAAACAGAACTTAGTGACAGTATATATATATATATATAATATATATATATAAAAAATCTACTAAAATCTCATGTAAAGCGTTTAAGTGACGCACTTACTGTACATTTAGTTTACTTTATCTGACTACACTTAAAATCAATTTAAGTGTTAATGCTAATTAGTGCTTTTATATTAAGTGTACTTAAGTACCACAGTTACGAAAATGTACTTATAACTAGTACATAGTAATATATTTTTAATAAAATCTATTTAATTTAAATTTAGGATTACTAAGTTTAAGATTGAACTAATTTTTAAAGCATTCAAAGCACACATTTAAGAAATACACTAATAAAACTCCTCTGTATATTTTTGCGGTGTATATACTTTATTTCAGTGCACTAAAAATCAATTTAAGTATCAGTGGTATTTACCACTTTGTGGTGGTATTTTAGTATATTTTAGTGGTATTTTAGTATAAGTGCACTGGAGTACTACTAAAGTAGAAATATACTTTTAATTAGTGTATTTATAGTGTATAACTTTTACAGTTTTATTTAGAACAAAAAATAAGAATGTACTGCAAATGTACTTGCTTGTATTTAAGTATTTTTTAGTGCATTCAAGTATACTTTATTTTTACCTGGGTCGTCTCTCAATTTCTTGAGGATACATTTGGAGGATTTAAAAGCAGATATGTTCAGCAGTTTTGTTATTTTTAACTAAAATTAAAACTATTCATTTTTTCGTAAATTGAAATAAAGCTAAAATAAATACAATATAAAGAAAATAATTAGAAGAAAAAACTTAACTAAGCTTAAAAAATAAAAATAGAATTTGTACTACTACAACTAAAAGCAAGTAAAAGCACATAACAAAATTACTAAAACTAAATAAAAGATCATTCAAAATATGAATAAATACTATAAAAGGATATAAATAATACAGCAAAAAAACGTATTTAAAGCTTACAATTGTATAAAAGCTTGTGTAGTATCTGAGCTGTAAAGTTGGTATAATTTTTCTGGTTATGTTGAGGTTTTGGCATTATGTTGTCAAGGCAATAAAGATGTAAAATTAAATATAGGCTATCTTTACCCTTAAAAGATTTTTTTTTTTTACACTAAAACATAAAACACACATTTGTTTAATTCTTGTGGCTATATTATTGACATTATTGAGTATTTTAAAATACAGTTTATGCATTGCCTCAATTTACTTCCAGTGTAAGTGCCTCACTGTAACCCGGATACAAGTTGAAATACATTTCTGTGGTAATCAACATTATGCTATAAATTGAACTTAACTTGTATTGAACATGGGAACATTCTTTTTAATTAATTTGGTTCATCTGCAAAGATTAAATATGACATTATTTTATTTACAGTAGCCTACAACTGACATTTTAAAATCATATCTTCTTTCCTTTTTTACACCTCCATATTTTCAGACCACGCATTTTCTCGCAAATTGAAGCTATTGTAGAGAAGGTAGCACAGCACAGCACAGCATCTTCTAAGTGATGTTTACATCACAGTAGTGATTTGAATGTGTTTTGAAAAGTGTAGGCTATATACTCGTCGTAAGATTGAAAGAGAGCTGAGTGGGTCTTCAAGCAGAGTACCATTCAATCTGAAATTGATGTCACGTTCGCATCCCACTGAACAGGTGCTGGCCACAGATTTACAGCCAGAGGAAGATGGAAGCCTGCGGGCAGAAAAGCACACTTTTAATGTGGAAAAATCGGCTTAGGTCAAGGAATTTTCGGCATATATTTTCAACATGTGGGCCTTAGCCTCCCACCTCTCGACATGAAGCGTCTAATTAAGCTTATTTTAATCTTTAGCGATTAGTGGGTGGGGTTTTCTTCTGGGATGTTTTGCTGAGTCTGACTTTGTAACCCAATTTGAGCTTGACAGCTAGTGTATCGCTAAAGCTGCTTGAAGACTACAAAACAACTTAAATCTCAATTATGTTTCTTTCTTCTTGATTTAGGGTTCTCCACTAAAGCTGTATTTTAGTTTTTTTTATTTATTTTTGTAATTACTACAACAAGACTAATATGTTTGGACTCTATCCGGATGGAAGTTAACAGTGTGAACAGTTTTCAAACATGTTTGCTTCCCAAACACTCCCCCTGTCTGCCATGGGTCAGTCAAACATATAGACCCGCCTCAAAGCCATGTCATTGGTTGAGCCATGTGCTATGCTAATCGGATGCTCATACAAATATAGCTTTGTAGCGGCCACAGTGTTATGCGTTAGATAGAAGAAAAACATTTTTACATTAATAAAAATTACATAATCTTAAATGAATCTCAAAATATTGGCCAGATGGAGATCACTTTAGGCTATTAGACATTTTACTTGTCAATACGGTGCTGCTTTCAAGTAACTCAGGAGTGGCAACATGCCAATAACCTTGATTAACGAAGATCTTAAAGTCCCGGATCCATATATTCCTGTACCGAATATCAATATCTTTGTCTGGTTCATTACGTTTTTATTAAGAGTCCAATTAAAAGTTGTAAAAAGTGACCTCCTCCGTTTTTAACACCCCTTCAGATTTTAACAGGATAAAAAGCTCTTTACATTAATAGAAGTTTAAGCGTTTTATGAAGTGGCATGCAGAGTATGTTGTTTGCAGAGCTCTAGAGCACAGGTTTAGGGACGAGTGCCAGCGTGAGGTGAATGGTGTCAGGTCCATAGGGAGGCTGGTATTCAGAGTAATGAAATGGTAGCCAGAGGCCAGTGACTCTCAGCTCGACTTTTTTCACCTGCTGCCATGAGTGTTTATCAACTCTTTAGTGCTGCACGGGTATGACATGTCATGCCACTGACCCCGCTACCTCGCATCCATGTGGCTGTGCTGGTAATTGAGTGGATGCAGTCCTCTTCTCTTTTTGTCACTGGTTTGTGAAAGTGTAAGCAAGAAAAAATTATTTTGGCAGCGTGTCACTCCCGGGTGACTGAAAATGGGCAAAGAGGCGAGATGTGGGTGGAGCTGAGACAGCAGACAAACAGCTAGTAGTGACAGCAGCGGCAATCCACCTGTCACTCAAGTGGCCACACCCTTAATTATGCAGAACTTTAAGGCTTAATATAATTTAAATTGATGAATTATAAAAAAAAATTAGCTATCTCACAGTTGTCATGAAGGGCAAAATTAGCTGTATAGACCAAAACCACTTTTTGTACCAGGCTGTAAACATGTTTTTTTTTTACATTTTAACATGTATGGGATTGACTCCCTTTTGGAGCCTGTCTCTAGCGGCCAGTCAATGAATTGCAGTTTAAGTCACTTCTGTGTTGGATGTGAGAGATAGCCTGGAAGGTTGGTGCTTGATATACTGTGTATGTATGTATATATCCCAAAGTGGGCTTTATAAACTCTGTTTTTCTATGTGAACACAAACTAGATGGACATGTTTGACTGCTGTGCTTGCGTCTCATGTCTTTTGCAGAGCTGTTGAATATGGTGCTCAAGTTAAAAGAAGTTCAACTTTTAAAAAACCTGTCTCTAGACCTTGCGTTTTTTCCCCATTCCACTGCCCGCGTCTCGTTTTTCAAAGCAAAAATGCGTTCTGTCCTTAATGTATTTGTTTTTGGTAGACTAAATCTGCTGCTTTTGATTATTACTGCTGCTGNTCGGTAAAAAAAAATAAAAATAAATACCTTCCAGGGAAATATGTATACCAGGGATGAAAAAAGGAGAATTTCAGAAGACATGTGGGTCAGTACTATCCCTTTAAATGATTAGTTCACTTTCAAATAAAATTTTCCTGATAATTTACTCACCCCCATGTCATCCAAGATGTCCATGTCCTTCTTTCTTCAGTCGAAAAGAAATTAAGGTTTTTGATGAGAACATTCCAGGATTATTCTCCTTATAGTGGACTTCAGTGGCCTCCAAACGGTTGAAGGTCAAAATTACAGTTTCAGTGCAGCTTCAAAGGGCTTTAAACGATACCAGACGAGGAATAAGGGTCTTATTTAGCAAAACGATCGGTATATATGCTTTATATAAATAAATGATCGCCTTGCACGTGCTTCCGCCAAAACCGCACTTACGGAAAAAATAGAACTGCCGCAGCATTCGTTCAGTAAGTAGAATAGGGAAGGCGTAGCACATACAGCGTAAGCTTTTTGAAGAATACGAAAGTGCGGTTTTGGTGGAAGCACGATCATTTGTGTTTATATACATTTAAATTTTTTCCGAAAATGACAGATCGTTTTGCTAGATAAGACCCTTATTCCTCGTCTGGTATCATTTAAAGCCCTTTGAAGCTGCATTGAAACTGTAATTTTGACCTGTGGAGGCCATTGAAGTCCATTATAAGGAGAAAAATCCTGGAATGTTTTCATCAAAAACCTTAATTTCTTTTCGACTGAAGAAAGAAGGACATGGACATCTTGGATAACATGGGGGTGAGTAAATTATCAGGAACATTTTATTTGAAAGTGAACTAATCCTTTAAGTGAAATTTAACAAACCAAATTGAAATTAAAGCTAAATTATTTTCATATTTTAATCATATTTGAATAGTAATTTAACAGATTGTTCAGATAATTTTCCCAAAGGGAAACAGCCTATAATGTATAAAAAAAACAGGGTCTGGTAAAATCTTAATTGAATTTGAAGAAGTATTTAAAATAGTACAATGGTTTTTTGTGTAGCTATTTATTTTAAATGCAGTCTATAATTAAATATAAGAGTATAGTGTGACTAATTGTATTTGTTTATTATGCGACATGCAAAATACTGTATCACATTATACTCCAAATATAATGTCACCATATTATGTTGCACACTGTTAGAGCAGTCTGTTGTCTAACTGAAATCAGCTACTCGTCAAAGACCATAGATATAGAGCAGCAATGCTTTTAATGAACCAATTTCAACAAAGAGAGGTCATATGTTTTGATGTTCATTTCAAAATTCTTAATAGAAATTTCGGAGCACTTTGAGGAATATTAGTGTAGTCTAATAATACAATTTGAACATTTTTCAGATTAGTATGTACTTTTTTTTTTTTTTATCTAATATGGCTTCTTGAATCATATCAACAACTTGTATGATTTTAATTCAAATTCAGTTTGTTTTGGAATGTTATTTTGTGGTATTACAAAAGTATGTTGATATACATGCAAAACAATTTTATATCAATGGATTATTTGTTTATTAAAAAATGGATCATTTTCAATGGATAATGGATACTTTTCAGGCCATCTAAAACTCACTCACTAGGTTTTGGAACGGAGCAATAGAGATTTTCAGCAGAAAGATTAGCTATATCAATACCCTACTAGTCCATACATGCCTTAATGTGCGATAAGTTTCACACTTTTTGGTGTGAGATATTGCTTGGCTTGTTGCTGGTCTCAGAGTATATTTAAGATACTAAAATAGTGCATAGCAATGTTAAGAGAAAATGGTAACACTTTACAATAAGCTTTCATCTGGTAACATTAGTTAGCATGAACTAACAATACTTCTATATTTTTGGGTGAACTAACCCTTTAATGTTAATCTCAGCATTTACGGTATTTGTATTTTGTTAGCTCAAATGAACATTTTTAGTAACAAACTATGAACAAGGGTTAATAAATGCTGTAAAATATTTTGTTCATGTTAATGCATTAACTAATGTTAACATATGAGACCTTATTGTAAAATGTTGCATGAATGATTGCCATTCCATACAAATATGTATTTTGTGAATATTCAGACATTTATGGTTAATTAGTAGCTAATTAACAATTAAAATAAATGTTCCAATAAATACTGTTTTGAATGTAGCTGGTTAAATTTATCTTGTTGGGAATTTTGCACACAGTAGTAGGTCAGGAAATAAGCTGTTTTTAGTGACAGCATTTTCCCCCTCCATATTTTCTGTTATTAAGTCAATGACTTTGGAGCTCAAATTTCACTCTGTGAAGAAATGACCTGTGTTGAGTCATCTGCTCAAGTCAAAATCAATTTACAAGCAATTGCACTTAATTTAAAGTTAATCCCCAGTTATTTTGTTGAAATCTGTAAAAGGCAAAACATGCATGATTGTAGTTCTCAATTTATTCTGATATAATTTGCTTGAGTACCTCTGCACATCATTTTTTTTTTCTTTGGATTTATAATTTGGGTAGTTTTCTTGAAAGTAAAGCATTGGAGAAAACTCTTTCTCAGTCGTTTTAGCCCTTTAAACTGAACTGATAATTAGTACTGATCATAGCGCTGCTGACAGCCGCAGTCCCTCACACATGTACTGTATGCTGAAGATGCCCGTCTGTAGAGTGGCTCACTTGGTGCTTTCACCCTATTAAACATGCTCTTGCTTTTAAACATCAAAGTCAGGGCCTGATTGGCGTCTCTAGGCCTAATTAATTTCTCTGGATGGGTTGAATCCCCTCATGTCAAGTCTTAGCATGTTGTTTGAAAATGAGCCTGATAAGGGAGCGTGAGTTTTTCCATCATGAGGATGAGAAGAGCTCCGAGGTGAATTGTGTTTTCATCTACTGTACTTTGAGTGAGAGCAGGAGGGTGGCTATAGGGCTTTTTGATCTTGGAGGAGGACCAAAATGGAAAACGCTTCCAGTAAAAAATGGCACAGCTTGTTGGGTCGGGCTTCAGTTTATGAAGTTTTTTTTGCGTTCTTGTGAATGCTAAAAAAGATAGGAAAGAACATGTTGTTTGAAAGTGTTTGCTTACAAATAGGTTAGTCTTGTGTCCTAGGTGGATTTAAAAAAAAAAAAAAAAAGATATTGTTTAAATTCTGGCCAACATTGTTTTTTTTATTTTTTTATTGTGTCTCTTTATTTACAATTTTTTTTATTTTTTATTGTTAGTGTTAAAAAAGTCGGAAACTAATTTGTACTTTTCCCTAAGAAAATAAAAACTTATTTCCATTTATGGGTACATTTGAAGACTTCAGATGCAAAAGCCTCTAAGTGCCGTCTGAAATTTTCTTCTAAAACGAGCATTTTTATCAAGCTCGTATGTTTTGGTTCAGTAATTTCACTTTAATGGCAATTAATAGGTATTTTTCATTGCCATTAAAGTGAAATAACTGAACATAAATATACAAGCTTGATAAAAAATTCTCATTTTAGAAAAAAAATTCAGATGGCACTTAGAGGCTTTTGCATCTGAAGTCTTCATTTATACATGGGTCATTGACAAATAAGGTTTATAAGTGTAAAAAAACAAACAATATTAATATTAATATACTTAATTTTGAAGTTTTATTAAGTGTTAACAATGAGATTATGTTGTTTTTATAACCAATTAGCACTGCTTTTGTCTTTTTTATAAAATTGTCACCAAAAAAGTCATTCGGTTGAACAAAAATTTTGCTTTTACCAAATGACACTTTTGGTTATACTGAATGACGATATTTTCAAACAGGCTGATATCTAGCTAGCTAAGGACAAACAGCTTTTATATTTAGTACAATTTTTTAAAATATTACAACATTTTCCATGTTTTATAGCATTTTGTACCGAATGACCTGATGTTTCGGGACATGCGTATGAGCAAGTGAAAACATGAATTTTTCAAATAGTTAAAAGAGAGTTAATTACTTTGCTTTACGACCATGTGGTCCTGTGCAGGTGTCTGAATGATGTTACATCCTGTCACATGATATTGACCACATGACTTGATCCAAAATGGTCCCTTTATATTGGTTACTCCGAATGGAATTTTTCCGGACATTCTTTCTCATAACAAAGCAACGACTTCTACACATAATTGTAATACCATTTTGCACTATGTTGATATATGATGTTATAAAATCATGCTAGAATAAAAAAAATATATACATTTATTACATTTTAAGATATTTTAATCACAAATGAAATGACTGTATTGGCCTTTGGACTGTTAAACTGAATGAACTTTTGACAATTAAAAATCTTTAAAATGTACCTTTATATGTAGCAAAATATAATTAAAACCTTTTGGATTCAATAAAAGAGATCTAGTTGTACTACCGTATATACTTTGGATGTCATATCTTTGTTTTTTATTATTATTAAGGCCTTTGGATATTGACCCACATAACAAAAACTGTCTCCAATGCTGTTACCATTACCATCACACCAAGCATTTCAGAAAACAATTATGTTTTAACAAGAAAATATATTTGGTTATGATGGAAATTAGAATCGACAGAGGACCACATGTGGATCAGAGTTCTGCTAATGAAGTTTTTCCACATGATTTCAGAGCATTTTTATTGGTTATTTTCAGTTATTTTAGACTGAGCTTGTGACAAACTATATATCAATAATCATGTTTTTATTCCAGGGCATGTGATAAATGTTTTAACATAGATGAAACAGTAGTTTGGAGAAATTTCATTTGTCAAGATTTCAAAAGGTTTCCTAATTGAAGAGTCACCCAAATGCATTATGGTACATTAGTGTTTATCAATTATAGCTCTCAATACAATCTGTCATCTGACCAGTTCCAGAATCTGTGGTTCCCGAGCCATTAAATCTCACATTTTTCCTCCATCTAGCTAGGCACTTTGTAAATAGATGACTGATGAGCCTTTTGTGAAGAGTAGCCATTAACGTCATTTTGAATTATGGAGAAACTGGAGAGGCTGCCCACCTAAATCTCCCAGAACTCTGCGGTCTGTCCATTTTAATGTCACAGTCCCATATGGAAGTTACTACGCTGTGCAAAAGAGAACACAAGAGAGTGATTAATATATTGTTGGAAACTGCTTTAGGCAGTTGGAGATGGCTGAATCTGTCATTTCCGGGTACAGATGTGATTTCTGAAGCACAAGACAACTCTTCCACTCCACCAGATGTTTCTTTATTGAGTCACTCATGCTGTGCTTCACCCGTTTCTTTTTCCATTCTAGCTGTTGCTTTTTTGCTATGTCTTCAGGAAGGACACAATACAGTTCCCACACAATTATTTTTCTTCATCTCATGAACAATATCCTTGACCAACTATTCAGTGTTTAATTTGAGGCCAACAAGCTGTCCTTCGGTTCCCATATAACTGATTTTTTTTTTTATAAAACTAGATTATTGTGTAAGATTACACTACCATTCACAAGTTTGGGGTCATTTTTCTTTTAATATATTTTAAAGTGTAATTTATTTCTGTGATGTCAAAGCTGAATTTCCAGCAGCCATTACTCCAGTCTTCAGTGTCACATGATCCTTCAGAAATCAATCTAATCATTCTGCTGATTTGATGCTCAAGAAACATTTCTTCTATGTTGAAAACAGTTGTGCTGCTTAATAGTTTTGTTGAAAACCATGAAACATTTTTTGGGGGATTTTGTGATGAATTGAAAGTTCAAAAGAACAGCATTTTTTTGAGATAGAAATCTTTTGCAACATTATAAATGTCTTTACTGTCACTTTTGATTAATTTAATGCATCCTTGCTAAATAAATGTTAATTTCTTTAAAAAATAAAAATAAAAATCTTACTGACCCCAAACTTTTGAATGGTATTATATACAGTTGTGGCCAGAATTATTGGCACCCTTCATAAATATGCTCAAAGATGACTCTAAAAATAAATCTGCATTGTTTATCCTTTTGATCTTTAATTTATAAAATTAGCAAAAATCTAACCTTTCATTGAAGGAAAAGAATTAAAAGTAGGGGGAAAGTCACATTTTGAAATAAATGTTTTTCTCCAAAACACGTTGGCCACAATTATTGGCACCCCTAGAATTTTTTATGAGTAAAATATCTCTGAAGTATTTTCCCATTGATATTAAAAAAATTTTAGCACACCAGGGTGATCATGAACATGAAATTGTGCAGCCATGACTTCCTTTTCCACAGGAGTATAAACATGAGGAAACACAAAGGCCAAATTCCCTTAATCATTCATCATAATGAGTAAAACCAAAGAATATAATTCTGATGTGCAGCAAAATATTTTTGAACTTCACAAAATAGAAAGTGGATGTAGGAAAATAGCTAAAGCATTGAAAATCCCCATTTCCACCATCAGGGCAATAATTGAGAAGTTCCAGTTAACTAAAGATGTTACAAATCTGCCTGGAAGAGGACGTGTGTCTAAATCGTCCTAATACATGGTGAGAAGGAGAGTTTGAGTGGCCAAAGACTCTCCAAGGATCACAGTTGGAGAACTGCAGAGATTAGTTGAGTCTTGAGTCTCAGAAAGCCTAAAAAAAATTATCAAAAGCACCTACATCCCCACAAGTTGTTTGGGAGGGGTTCAAGAAAAATCCTCTGCTCACATCCAGAAACAATCTCCAGCATATTCAGTTGTCAGACAAGACTGGAACTTCAAACGGGACCGGCTTCTATGGTCAGATGAAACTAAAAGAAGAGGTTTTTGGCAGCAAACCCACCAGATGGGTTTGGTGCACACATGGATAAAAAGTGCCCCATGCCTATAGTTAAATATACTGCTGGATCTTTAATGTTGTGGGCCTATTTTTCTGCTAGAGGTCCTGGACATCTTGTTCAGATACATGGTATCATGGATTCTATCAAATACCAACAGGTAAAAAATCAAAACCTGACCGATTCTGCTAGAAATCTTATAATGGGCTGTGGTTGGATCATCCGTCGGGACAATGATCCAAAACAAACATCAAAACCAGCACAAAAATGTGTCACTGAGCACAAAATGAAGCTTCTGACATGGCCATCCCAGTCCCCTGACCTGAACCCTAAAGAAATTGAGTGGAGTGAACTGAAGAGAAGAAGCACCAGCATGGAGCCGGGAATCTGAAGGATCTGGAGAGATTCTACATGAAGGAATGATCTCTGATCTCTTGTCAGGTGCTCTCCAAACTCATCTGGCATTCTAGAAGAAGACTCAGAGCTGTTATCTTGGCAAAAGGAGGTTGCAAAAACTATTGAATAAAAGGGTGCCAATAATTGTGGTCAACGTGTTTTGGAGAAAAATATTTATTTCTTGATGTTATTTTCCCCCCACTTTCAATTCTTTTCCTTCAATGAAAGGTTAGACTTTTGCTAATTTTATAAATTAAAGATCAAAAGGATAAACAATGCAGATTTATTTTTAGAGTCATCTTTGATCATATTTATGAAGGGTGCCAATAATTCTGGCCACAACTGTATATGCCCTTATGTGTATGTTCATAACATTCTAATTGTGACTATATTTTGTATTAAAAAATGTATACAAATAGGCTACTTAAAGGGTTAGTTCACCCATAAATGAAAATTCTGTCATTAATTACTCACCCCCATTGTTAATCTTCGGAACACAAATTAAGATATTTTTGATGAAATCTGAGAGGTATATGACTCGTCCATAGACAGCAATATAATCAACTCTTTCAAGATCCAGAAAGGTACTAAAGACATTGTTAAAACAGTCGACGGGACTGCAGTGGTTCAACCTTAATGTAATGAAGCGACGAGAATACTTTTTGTGTGCAAAAACAAAACAAAAATAACGACTATAATAATGGAATATGAACACAGTCCAGCGGGGGCAGAGGGAGGGGGGAGCAATCGAACTCGGGTTCGGACCAGGCAATTGAACCAAGTGTGAAAACACCCTTAGCTCAACAAGTTTGCTAAATAACAAACTAAGCGCAACTTAAAAATAGATTTTATACAGTCATGTACTGCAAATCCACTTTGATCTCTTCTTTTTACTGCTAAGTTAACATTTAATTGTTTAGTGAATGTTTGGTTGAAGGCCAAATGAATAATGCAAACCGAGAAAGTGCCACAGTTTGGACTTTTGGTTATAAAAAATTAAGCATATAGATGCTGTACACATTTTGTTGCCAGTTTATTTAATGGATTCCCTTGTGTCAGTGTAAAAACCTTGCTTTTTTCACCCATTATTTTATGACATAGGTGGGATGTAAAATATTCATTAGCCTCTATTTCTGGCTAATTCTGTTATGGCTCAGCCTGCGCTGCTTGAGTTTGTGCTAGTGTCTGTCTATTTTAATATATTTTTTTTTTTTTTTTTAGTTTATTAAGTCTAATATGGGACAATATTTGATTCAGGGGCTTGGGGTATTATTGATCCTGACTTTATTGAGACCAAATTGCTAACTTCTGGATTGTTCGAAATGTAACCTCATTAACATTGGCGTTTCCAACAGAGGCTTTGAGAACTAGTGCATGCATAGTAAGTGGATATACTGTACTAAATTAATGAGCACAATCCTGTGGAAATTATTCTAGAGCATCTGGAAGTGTTCCATTTATTGAAGAATTGATTAGATGGTATTTGAAAAGAGCTGGTTGATATTATCTTACTAATTAATTTTATTGTCATTCTGTATTGCTTTTTTCCCCAGAATGACAGTTGAAATTAAGCTAGAAAGTGCTTTGTTCTCTCTGATGGTTAAGAAGTGAAGCTAAAGGAATGATGGTCTTTGTGTGGTAATAAGAAAAAGTCTTTTTGCTCAATATTTTGCCAAGAGGGTCTTCTTCTTTTACAAGGCTCTTGGAGCTGTGATGAATATTTCAGTAGCTTTGGTTTTGGGACTTCAGCATGTACAGTATATTCTTTGAGACAAACTTGCAAGTATGCTTCTCATTCTAGTTCATAGACGAGAGTAAAAGTTTGAGAAGGAACTGATGACAGCAAAAGGAGTTTGCAAATGTGATTTTGAGAGAAGACCGTATATCAATGGAGTAGCAACTTAGAGTGACCTTAGTCTTATTGGGTTAGTGTTATATTGATGTTCTATATTAAGGACCCTTACTGTGCTGAAACATCCACCCACAGCTACAGCTCCAGAGAAAGATGCACACTGCAGAATCTGCAGCCTCCGTTGGCTTTCCTTAGCCGTTAACCTGAATGATCACAGGAAATGCGATAATTATAGAGGGAGCCGTGAGTGAGTCTGAGTCTGATTTCAGGTCTCTTGTTGTAGTTGGTGAACGATAACTGAATGATATACTGCTGGGGCTGAAGTGTGCAACCACTGGACACTTTGATGTCCTATAAAGCCACGGGAGATGAAAAGACAAAAATGCAGAACATTTTTAAAGTAGATTTGTACATAAATAATAGTACATACATGTAACAAGGAATAATTTAATGATGTTAGATGTAGGGAGATATGTAATGGCAACTTATACTGGGCCCTGTCTCCTTTAGCATGGGGACAAATAAACCCTGAAAAGTTACTCTTTCATTTACTATGAGGAAAATGTATCATGAGTGGACATTTACAGAAAGATGGAATTTGCCAGAAAGTTGTTCAGTGTTTTTGTCCCCTGAATATAATGAATAAAAACAGATTAATTTTAAAAGTGGATGGTATTAAATTAAAGTAAATCTTCATGTACTTTTATTCGGACAACTTAAAGGGATAGTTCACCCAAAAGTGAAAATCCTGTCATCATTTACTCACCCTCAAGTTGTTCCAAACCTGTATGGATCTCTGTCTTCTGCTGAACACAGAAAAAGTTATTTTGAAGAATGTGCCCCATTGACTTAGTATTTTTCCTCCCATACTATGGAGGTCAGTGGGGTTCATCAACTGTTTTAGAGTTGTCAAAAGTACCGACTTCGGAAGCACATCGGTACTGAAATTTTAATAATGTGATGCTTTGAGTGCTGTTGAGCGGATTCGTAAACATCTCTGATTGGCCATTGTGTTCACGTGCTCATCAGATATGTCTGTAATTGGCTTCAATAATCAACACTTTAAAAACGTTGTAAATAGTCATCAATGACGCTCTTCACCGAGTGCTTACACAGATACACACGGGAGCGTTTGAAAGCAGTCTTTACTACCTTTCTGGACCTTGAAAGTGTTGATTATATTGCTGTCTATGGACGAGTCATATACCTCTCGAATTTCATCAAAAATATCTTAATTTGTGTTCCGAAAATAAATAAAAGAAGGTCTTACGGGTGTGGAACGACATGAGGGTGAGTAATTAATTACAGAATTTTCATTTTTGGGTGAACTAACCCTTTAATACATTTAGACTCTTATTTAAATCTAGGTCATTAGGGTGCTTTCACACTAGCACTTTTGGTGCGCACCTGGGTTCGAATGATGTCAGAGTTCGGTTCTTTTGGATGATGTGAACGCTGTCTTCCGAACTCGGGTGCGCATGGTATCATACCCAAGTTCGCTTAAAAAGGGTTGTCTGGGGTACGGTTCACTGCTGATACGAACACAAAATCGCGGAAGTGAACCACTATTATTGACGTATGTTGTTCCAAACCTGTATGAATTTCTTTCTTCTGCTGAACACAGAAGAAGATACTTGGAAGAATGTGCCCCATTGGAGGTAAATGTGGTCCATCAACTGTTTTAGAGTTGTCAAAAGTTGAGCGGATTCGTAAACATCTCTGATTGGCCATTGTGTTCACGTGCTCATCAGATATGTCTGTGATTGGCTTCAATGATCAACACATTGTAAATAGTCATCAATGACGCTCTTCACCGAACGCTTACACAGATACACAGGGGAGCATTTGAAAGCAGGCCTCTATCAGCGGACAGGTCTGCGATAGACGCCTGCTTTCAAATGCTCCCGTGTGTTTTCAAACGCTCTCGATCCCACTTTCATTGATCATTGAAGCCAATCACAGACATATCTGAGGAGCGCGTGAACATAATGGTCAATCGGAGGTGTTTACGAATCCACTCAACAGCGTTCAAAGCGTCACATTTTTTAAATTTCAATACCGATTGGTACCGAAGTCAGTACTTTTGACAACTCTAAACTGTTTGGTTACCGACATTCTTCAAAATATCTTCTTTTGTGTTCAGCAGAAGAAAGAAATTCATACAGGCTTGGAACAACTTGAGGGCGAGTGAATGATGACAGAATTTTCAGTTTTGGGTGAACTATCCCTAACAACAGCATACTTACAGAACATACTTAATCGGTCAAGAAGTAGGTTCTTCATTGAATTCAATGAAGTATGGGGATTTGAATGCAGCCACTGTATAGTCGTTCTCTGCTGTTGTTATCTTCCTCCTGTCCGTTGAGTCCTTGCCCCCCCAAGTCATCTTCTATTCTCATTTTGAATCTTACCTCTTCACCCTCCTCTCGCTAACTCTGTATTTTTGGCTCGTTCCTGTGTCTGTGACTGCCGGTGTGATTCATTATGGGGGTTGGTGAGTGTTGAGCGATTCCCTAAAGGTGCTCAAACCAGGCTGAGCCGTGTGAATTGTTTCAAACAGTGTTTTTTTCTCTCTAGTGCTGATGATGGTTATTGCAGAGGAGTCACACATGCTACACGGGGTGGGGGTGCAGGTGATGTGTAGTTACGGGCCCAGTCGCGACATGTGTTGAGTGATCAGTATATCCTATACTTCCTCCCCTTCATGGCCAGCCTATACTTTAGCACTTGCAAGCTTCTGATGTGAGCCCCCCTATCCGAACTGCCGCGGGGGAGCTTTCAACAGCTGGCCATGTGTGAAATCAAGAGGCTTTCCCATCCAGTTCCATCCAGCGATCACGCCAGGAGAGAACGAGAGGGAGAAATTAGCTGCAGGTCTTGACTTCTGTTGCTGCATAAACTTCCTTGCCTTTGGCCTTTTACACTTAGTGTTGATTGGAAAAACCCGTCAACATTGTAATTGCTCACAGCAAGATTTGGACAGCCATTAAGTATTTTCTAGTGCATCCCAATTAAACCTGGAGAAAGCTGCAGTTTGACTGTTGCTTTGCAAATTACATCGCCTTGAATAGATTTTTCTTACATTTATTTTTTGCTTCACATGGTTAATGGGGTTTGAAAGTGACTTTGGACTTTCTTTACCAATATTATACAGAAAAAAAATGCTGTGAGTAAGGGATTTTATGTTTAATATAATTCAGTGGCAGGGTCAATAGTATTTTGTTTTTAACTTCATATGAATAATAATTGCCATGGATCAATATAGATTTCCATCCAAAGTTGCAGATTTAACTTGTATGCGCAAAATTGGAATATCACATGAAACATTTTGCGAATAAAGCAGCGTTTCCATCCCATGTGTTCAAGAGAACAAAATCATCACTTCCTGGGAAAAATATCTTTGTGCGCAAAATATCTGTAATAAAAATGGAAGCGGGGAAGCCACTGTGGCTTTTTTCCTACATCATAAATGATTTGGACCTCAGAGCGCACGGATGAAACACGATAAACGCTGTTTGTTATGTTGTCTCTGACAGACTTTGGCTCAGGCATTTCAGAACAACCAAACCAACATTTGAGATGCTGTGCGATGTGATTGGTCCACTGGTTAGTCCAGTTATCCAATCACATCCTCTGTTGAGGCAAAGTCACAAAAGTTTGTTATTGCGAATCCAGGGATTCAGTTGAGTGCAGAAGTTTTTTATGTGCATTTTTAGAATTTATGCGCATCTTGTTATTTCCATCCAACAGATTTTTCATTCGATATCCCAAAATGTGCATAAAAATAGGTGGATGGAAACATAGCTTATGATGTACAAAGCAAACATATTCTGTAATTAAAATGTGGCATAACCCTAGTGTCAGTCAAAATTGAAGTTCATTTTAATTAATGATTAAAATCAGTGTTTCACAACTGTTTGGATCTGTTCCCACCTGTGGACAAGAAGGAAAAAACATATAATAAAATGCAAATATATAGTCAAGAATTGCTAAAATAGAAAAAACAATCGATTTTAAAAGTGAGGAGAAAACATTTCCTTTTGTTAACCAGTCACCAAACTAGAAATATGGCAACATAGACTGGGTAAAATTTCCAAAACCATAATTGACAAAGATTGACAAAAATGTCTTTGGTCAAACCATGAGCTTAATATTAATAGTAATGTTAATATAAAAGGTTTGGCCAAAGTTCACAAGATTAGGGTTGTTAAGATTGTTTTGTTTTGTTTTTGAACATAAGAACACAAGATTTGATCAAAAATACAGTGAATTTTGTAATATTGTGAAATATTATTACAATTTTAAATAACTGTTTTCTATTTTAATATATTTTAAAACATACTTTTTTCCTGTAATGGCAAAAAAAAATGTTCAGCATTACTTCAACTTTCGATGTCACATCTATCTATCTATCTATCTATCTATCTATCTATCTATCTATCTATCTATCTATCTATCTATCTATCTATCTATCTATCTATCTATCTATCCATCCATCCATCCATCCATCCATCCATCCATCCATCCATCCATCCATCCATCCATCCATCCATCCATCCATCCATCCATCCATCCATCCATCTTTGATTAATAGAAAGTTCAAAAGAACAGCATTTATTTGAAATACACATATTTTCTCTTGCATTAAACATCTTTTGATCACTTTAATGCACCCTTTCTAAAAAAAAAAGATACATGTATAAAATCTTACTGACCCCAAACTTTTGAATGGTAGTGTATGTTTTAACCATTTTGGTACTGTCAGATTTGCACTTGATGTCCATTGTAGAATCTGGATGCTAAAGCAAAACCAGTTGAGAACTACTGATTTAAATGATGTATGCAGCATTCAAGCACACACAGATTATTAGCACATCTACTACCGCAGCATTGGCCCAGCTATAGGGAAGCTACTCTGACATCGCATTAGTATAATTAGTGTTTGGTTAAACAATAATTGTCTGCTGCAATAGAGAGTATCTAAATATAACAATACAGTTTAGATACATAATGCAATTGTGCTTTGGATTTAAGCTGATGGGCACTGAAGTTTGATCTCACCCAACAGTTAAATCATCAATGCACAGGGGTGTGATGTAACTCCCCTCTCTTTTGTTTTGTAGGTGTTTTTTGTAAATTGCAGTCCAGGAGGGTTCAGCGGCGCGGAGAGGTGACGTTGACCGGATGCGTGTAGCGGAGCGTGCCGTGTGGCTTTGACCATGAGCCGGCTGATGTTGGGCCGGACCTTGGAGCGGATTTGCAAGGCTGTGCTATTGCTCTGCCTGGTGCACTTCCTCATTATGATGATCCTCTACTTTGATGTCTACAGCCAGCGTTTCGACATCTTCAGCCGCTTCAACAATGGCCGTGGAGCGAACAGCTCACGAGGACCCCACCACTACTACTATAACTTCTCCAGTGGCAGGCCCAACACTACCTTTGCAAGCTACTTGGCCACAGCTGACCATCTTCTGCCCAACACCAAGCCAGAGGCAAACCACACTCCACCAACCCCTAAACCATTACCACCATGTCCGGAGGTTCCTCCTGGTCTGGGTAAGTTCTTATAGGTACTTATGTGGCACATATGGAAAAGTATGAGCACTAGGGCTGCACGCTAAATCAAAATTTAATCAAAATTGTGACATAGCATAGTGCGGTATTGATAAACTTATGGCCAACTGCACACTACAACTGAAAATTTGACTTATGTTTTTCACCAAAAAAGCCATGAGGGTTTAATTGGGCCACCTACAAATATTATATTTGTATACACAGGTATATTTGTAGCAATATTTATCGATTTTCAAAATGATCGATTTTTCTTTTACACCAAAAATCATTAGGATATTAAGTAAAGATCATGTTCCATGAAGATATTTTGTAAATTTTCTACCGTAAATATATCAAAAATGTATTTTTGTGACTGGATATGCATTGCTAAGGACTTCATTTGGTCAACTTGAAAGGTGATTTTCTCAATATTTTAATTTTTTGCAATATTGACATATCCTAACAAACCATACATCAATGGAAAGCTGATTTATTCAGCTTTCAGATTTCAAAAAATGTACCTTTATGACTGATTTTGTGGCCCAGGGTCACATTTTGATAGCACTAATATAGTGTCACAATACTATAATTTCCGACTTACAATACTTTGAAAAATATTGATATTCAATACCATTTTCACTACCACAGGGAAAAATTGCCCCAACATTGAGGGCATAAAATTTGAACATTAAGTTAATTTACTTTTGACCATAGTCAAAGTTTTATCTTATCAACAAACTGTTTTCTGAGATTCCCCAGGCTTCCATCTCTGAATAATTATTATTATTAATTATTAATTCATAATAATAATAATAATAATAAGAAGAAATATTAATAAATATTAATAACAACAACAACAACAATAGTAATTATAATTTATAGTTATAACAAAAATATATTATTGTAATACAACTGCGCTGTGAAATAAAAAATAAATACTTCAATAATCTTATTAATTATTTTACTTTACATTTTTCTCTTTAAATTTCTTCTTTTTAAAGAGTTAAACCCTTGAGCTTTTGTTTTGGTGGAGAACTGCAACTACATGCTAAGCTGGGTTATATTTGTTGGCCAGGCGACCAACCTTGTTTTCTGCGAAAGCGAGCAAGAAAACAAGATCTTGGCAAGGAACTAGATCAGGCCTCTTTGTTGGAACTTCGTAAAAGTAAGAACAAAATCCCTTACATAACTACAGCAATCAAACACTCAGTTGTGCGAGAGAAAAGAATAACATGAATAATACGAGAGACAATAACGCATGGAAGGCGCTCAATCCTCAAAACTCTCAATTAGTGGCCTGAATAGTTGAAAGCAGACGATGACTGGTGTGTTATAAGGGACATGTGGGCAGGACCCCAGCCACTGTTCCCCATCTCAGAGCCATAATGGATTCTCTGCAGACTCCAATTACTGTAAAAGCCGTTGTCTCGCTCTGTTTTCTGAGCTGACTGGAGAGTTAAAATGGATTTAACATCAGCATGCTCTTCAGCACACTTATATTTCATCCGCCGAACCGCTTTATTACCGGTGTTTTACGCAGTGTGTGACGTGTTCAGAGAAAATGAGCTGTAGACTAACAAGACGGTACCAATTTACTATCTTATACCACAATGTCAGTCTGTTCCTGTTCACTGTAGAATAAAATATATGCGAAAAAGGACAGAACTGCTTTATGGAATGTCTTCCTATAGTTGAAGTGATTATTGTGCAACAAGAAGTCAAATCTCTGTAAATTATAAGGTGAAATACCTCTTCCAGACTGAGTAGTATAATCCATCTGCATAAAGAAAAAAAATCTAATTAATTACGATGTCATTGCACTGCATTTTCTAGCTCATAATAGGGCAAACCTTCATAATGAATGTGCAGCAGCTATTTGATATGCCTGCAAGCAGCGGGCCTTTGCCACCCATATCCTTCTAATGAGTTTAAAGCAGAGCTCTGGAGGGAGTTGAGCTGTGTCATATGACTCGTTTGCTGTCTAGCCTGCTCAGGGGTCTCTCTCTTCCTCCGTTTTCATACTTTATTATGCCTACCCTCGTGAATAATGACAGAATCCCAAGATGGCCATCTCAAAACTTGCTATTTTCACACTCAGGGCCCAAAATGCTGCGAGAATTTGATAGATGTCTTGTCTGTCATTCGCTGGAACTTTGACAGGAAGTGTTCAAATGAAAACGCTCTACTGTATTCCCACTTTTCCCAGCTTTTTGCATCCCCCTTCCTGTCTTCTAGCTGCAAGAAGTACAAAGGACCCTGTGTCAACCAGCGTTTTCAAAGAAATCCAGTGTTTCCAAATTCTTTAGCTGTTAAAGTGTGGAACAGGCTGTTTATGAGTCCATCCCATCCTCTCGAGTTCAAAGCCACATTTCAGTTTGTCATTGGCAGCGCTGCTTAGTCTTCAATATGCCACTGTAATGCGTATTTGATGTTTGCTGTCAAGCCGAGACAAGTGCGTCTGCAGTGAACACTTGCTCTTTGCCGATTAGAAAACTGTAAACATTTTGAAAAATCATCTTGATTGAGATGCCATTGAGCCGTTATTAGCACAAAGAGATTTCGCAAATGAACATTGATTGCATTTGGCGCACACGTTCCATCATTCTGTTTACAAGAGCTGACCTGTTGATGTTGGTTTAGAGAGAATGTAATTGAAGCGTGTAAGAAGCAGACGTTTCCAGCAAGATTTCCGTGCAGGTCCCAGGTGCGTGTAGAACGTGTATCTTATTGCAGCAGAGGCCTGCAGGGAAAACCCAGGGTCTGTGTTAGATTGCATCCCAGCTGGCAGGTGTGGCTTGTGGCTGATGATGACTCACTGGTGCCGTCTTCCTGGAGGGGAGCTGTGTCACGCTGTCAGCCACCACATAAACGGCAGGAGGCCTTCCGTGTTATAATCACTCACAAGCAATTAATGCATTAGAAATAGCCAACAAAATGGTATCACGAACAGAATGTTTTTATGTCAGAACTTAAAGGGTTAGTTCACCCAAAAATGAAAATTCTGTCATTTATTACTCGCGCTCATGCCGTTCCACACCCGTAAGACCTTCGTTCATCTTCGGAACACAAATTAAGATATTTTAGTTGAAATCCGATGGCTCCGTGAGGCCTGCATAGGGAGCAATGACACTTCCTCTCTCAAGATCCATAAAGGTACTAAAAACATATTTAAATCAGTTTATGTGAGTACAGTGGTTCAATATTAATATTATAAAGCGACGAGAATATTTTTGGTGCGCCAAAAAAACGAAATAACGACTTATTTAATGATGGCCGATTTCAAAACACAGCTTCAGGAAGCTTTGGAGCATAAATGAATCAGTGTATCGAATCTTGATTCGGATCTTGTGTCAAACTGCCAAACGGCTGAAATCACGTGACTTTGGCGCTCCGAACAGCAGATTCGAAACACTGATTCATTATGCTCCGATGCTTCCTGAAGCAGTGTTTTGAAATCGGCCATCACTTTATAAGTCGTTATTTTGTTTTTTTTGGCGCACCAAAAGTATTCTCGTCGCTTTATAATATTAATATTGAACCACTGTACTCACATGAACTGATTTAAATGTGTTTTTAGTACCTTTATGGATCTTGAGAGAGGAAATGTCATTGCTGGCTATGTAGGCCTCACGGAGCCATCGGATTTGAACTAAAATATCTCAATTTGTGTTCTAAAGATTACAAAGGTCTTACGGGTGTGGAACGGCATGAGGGTAAGTAATAAATGATAGAATTTTCATTTTTGGGTGAACTAACCCTTTAAGATCACTTACAGTGGGGTTCAAAAGTGTACACATAGAAAAACTGGAATTTAGAATTTAATTTTAATCTGTTAATTAAAAAAAAGAAAATTAAGGAGTGTGTGTGTGTGTGTGTGTGCGTATATATATATATATATATGCTGTATATCAGCACGGCTGTGATTCGGTCATAGGTAATCACAGAGTGCTGATATACAGCCATATCGCACGGCTATGAGTGTGATATTGCATTTATACAACAGTTCGACAGCACAAGTGTTTAAATAAATAAGAAGAACAATGGAGTATCTTTAAAACCCCTTTTTTTGTGCAGAACTACTTCCTTCTGCCACGGATTCAAATCTCAAGTTGAGAGTTTAACGGTTGAGCCCACGCCTCCATTACTAATTCTAAAACGTCACTTTAGAACTAGTAACGAAGGAACGTTGAGTCGCTTCATTGAAACTCATTGTAATATGTAGAGTATTATGAGAGAGAGATCGGCTGAGCGAGTGTATTACCTGCATCTAGCTGATATTCTTCAGGTCAATCTTATATTCATAATAACAAAATCAGTTTGAATGTCCACTGAGGAAAGCAATATTTTTGTCTTTGTCCTTTTAACATTTAAGACATTCCCATGACAGCACTAGTCAATGCATTTGACAGTTGCCTCTTGTAAGATGCTGCTTAAAGTAAAAACAATGTCCTTTTTTTCTTGTTTCAGTCCATTTCAATATAAAAGTCTTAGTGACGGACTGACTCACTTATAAAGACAGTCTTTGCCGCCATCTAATGGCGTATTCATGTAACTTTCACTGAAGTTGAAATCACTAACGGACTCTTTCTCAATACCAAAAATACGGCATGTTACTTATTTAAAATATGATTTATTGAACAATAATGTTTAAATGAACAACAATAGCCATCATAACAGTATAAGAAGTAAAATTGGAAATATATCTGGTCTCATAGTGCTGATTTGTTGGGATGCTGTAGCCTGCGGCGTTCTGTCTGTGATCGTTCTCGACTGAAACGTGGCCTTCCGCCTGCCGACCAGCTGGCCCAAATGGCTCTGACTCATAGGAAACTGACAAACGCCTCCATGAGGCAGGACATACATTCTCTCTGGCCTGCTGGCATCGTTCTCTTCTTTGGGTTTCCATCAAATGAGGGGAAAGCTCATCTCAGAGATAGCTCTTTGGGAAGGAGAACAGCCAAGATTTTGTGAGAGGTGAGAGGCAAACAATGAGAGAGATCAGAAAAGGCCAAAGATTAAAGGGACAGTTCACTCCAAAATGAAAATTCTGTTCCATATTCCATACTTCTTTTCATTTTGAATTTTCATTTTTGATTTAACTGTTCCTTTAAGATGGCGCTTTTTAACTGACATTTGAGAGGGTGTTTACAGTCCAGCCCTTTTTGTTTTGTTTGCACTTAAACCATCACTTTTCTTGATAAATTCAGTATGTCTGCTGAAAAAGTACTAAAAAAGTATTAAAGTTGAAGTCTGAGAATTGTGTAATGTTTATGTGATAATTGCCAGTATTCATGGACACAGTGTAATATGGATACAGTATAATGTGCACATGCCTTAAGCACAGTTTCTCCTCTTCTCTCTGTTGAGTCAGTTGCTTGCTAGTTGGGTTGTCAGGCTGCCACGATGTGTTAATAGTACTGTAAGACCAGAGATCTGTATGTTGTAAAAGAGCTTACAATGCAAACTGGGTTTGGCACCAAGACAGAGTAAAGTCTACTATTTTGTGCAGTTCAGGAATAGTATTAAGGAGACACATCTTCTTTTTCCTTTTTTTAAATAAAACTTAATTTTCTATGCTTTGTTAGCAGTAGAAAATGTTTATATTTTTTTGCAGTCAGCCCATTTTCTTTCAAAAAGGCAAGCAGTAATTTCTCATTTTTCAGTAAGGGCAATTTCAGTCAACAATTAGTCATGTGTGTAGGATGTGTATGTAGACATAAATCCATAAAATAGTCCCTTTACAGGTACCTTATGTGAATTGACGTTCCACAGTTTCTCCTCAAGAACTCACACTTATTATTTTACTCTTATGCATACTGTAACTTATGCACAGTGTTCTCATTCAGCATTAGAAACATGAATGCATTAACAAGGGCGTTATGATCTCGTTTGCTTCCGTTTTATTTAGTCATTTCATTATTAACTATTAAACTGGAAAATCAATTTCGAATCATTAATGAAAAATTGAATGGAGGAAAAATTATCTAATTTATTTATTTTTAAATTCCATTAAAATTAAAGGAATAGTTCATTTCAGAATTAAAATTTCCTGATAATTTACTCACCCCCATGTCATCCAAAATGTTTATGTGTTTCTTTCTTCAGTCGAAAAGAAATTAATGTTTTTGAGGAAAACATTCCAGGATTTTTCTCCATATAGTGGACTTCAGTGGGGTACAACTGGTTGAAGGTCCAAATTGCAGCTTCAGTGCAGCTTCAAAGGGCTCTACACGATCCCAGACGAGGAACAAGGGTCTTGTCTAGCGAAACGATTGGTTGGAAAGTTGGAAAGGTCACACGTGACGTGGGCATAAGTACCGATCCAGTGTCTACAAAGCGAATGTGCAAACACTAAGTCAAACACCCTTTACAAAAAACGGTAAAACAACAATGTCGGACGATTTTGAAGTTGGAGGAGAAAATGAGATGGAGTTTTTTTACCCTACCGTGGTACTTTTGCCTACGTCACGCGTGACCTTTCCAACATGATTACGTAATGCTTGGCGCATCGCAGAGCTTGTGCAAGAAGAGCATTTGTGGTTAAAAAGTATATATATGTTTCTTTTCTTTTAGAAAATGACCAATCGTTTCGCTAGATAAGACCCTCATTTGGGATCTTGTAGAGTCCTTTGAAGCTGCATTGAAACTGCAATTTGGAACTTCAACCCGTTGTACCCTGGTGAAGTCCATTATATGGAGAAAAATCCTGGAATGTTTTCCTCAAAAACCTTCATTTCTTTTCAACTGAAGAAAGAAAGACATAAACATCTTGGATGACATGGGGGTGAGTAAATTATCAGAACATTTTAATTCTGAAGTGAACTAATCCTTTAAATTCAGAATGGGAGCCTCTGGGTTTATTTTTTTCTCTTTTTTAATTTATTGGTGGTCCTGTAACTTTTATTTGGAGTCTCAAGCCCCCCTCAATTCAAACACTGCTGTTAAACCTGCTTTAAAGAATCTTGGTTCAGTCCCTTACGGTTAGTCCTCCAGGCACCCTCTGGCATTTGATCTCTCTCTTTTTAATTGAAGTTCAGATTTAGGTCTTTTTAATGAAGAAAGGTCTAGAAAAGTAGCTAAATATCAGCATTTTCCTTTCTAACTTTGCAGCAGTTATATAGTCTAATAGAAAATTGAATATATAACTACGACTGAGAAGCAAAATTGTAATAATCTCAGTTATCAAGTTTCAATCTGCTCTCCATTTTGAAAGATATAGTTCATTAAAGCCTTAGCAAAGATGCACTTTTGTTCATCCATTTCAGCCTTGTTTTAAGATTCTTCTTGGGATCTCTCTCATGAATTATTTATGATCCTTCTTTGGTTTTCACTTGGTACATGGAATTTCCTGTGGCCTAGTAATAGTGAAACAGCTTTTTAGTGTTTTTCTAATTCTTCCTTGTCTTTGTCTGGGCACCCCAGGGTCTGTAGGGTTCTCTGCTTGAGCAGAAGGTATAAATAGCTCTTTGGCATCACCCAGCCGGGTCCATACTCCGCCCCTCACCTTCCCTGGAGCGCCTGCATGCTTCCGCCAACACGCTCGCCGAATATTTAGTTCAAGTGTAAGGAAACTTAATGCTCCTTGTCTTACAAGAAGAATACCTTCACATATTACTTTATAATGGAACATTTTCATCTTCTGAGCAATGCTCAGTTGTGCAGCGGCCTTTATGTTTGTGCATTTAAAACGGGTAATTGTACAAGGTGGCAATTATGCAAGAGTGAAATATTCAGTAGTATTTTGTCCACTAATTTCATCTCTTGATTCAATTCTGTTGACTGCTCATTCATCACATAATATAGATGTTTAGCTTTGCTCATTTGATAGCAAAGCTAAATTTGAAACTAATTGCTTTCAGCGAGATAACAGTTTCTCAGATATTTAAGCAACCATTTTTATTTGTGCATTTGAAGTGGAGGAAATTGAAATGGAAAAGCATTGATAATTCAGCAACATTTAACATGATCAACCTGATTGTATTCTAGAGTCCTCAAAGAGGCCCAAAAAGTGAAATAAATCTGTTTTAAGGGAAGAAGTTGATGTAATAATTGTACATCTTGTTTTCTTATGGGATGCAAAAGCTTATCAACACTTGATCATAAAGATGGTGAAGTTCTCTGGAAAGGGAAATATGTATTTAAATTAAAGGTTGTTTTCTGTGTTCAGTGTTATTTTAGCATTGTTTATATACTATTATTGTATTAATACTTTCAGTTTTTATTTTAATTTTAGTATGGTTTTCGTTTTCACTGTGTTTACTGTGTTTTGCCTGAAGGTGTGTTCACGCCATGTTGTAATTACCGTAATTATGAGATTTCAACTTGTAAAAAAACATTCAGGTCCTCGTAGAGCTTAATTACATCTTGTAAAATGGGAATATTCTGCGAGCTCCTGTTGGTACCACCTGATCGCTGCAGATTAATGTAGGTGTTGATAGTGTTGTTATAGAAACTAGAGGTGTAACGGTTCAAATTACTCACGGTTCGGTTTGTATCACGGTTTTAGAGTCACGGTTTCGGTATGGTTCGGTATGTGCTATGTTCAGGGAAAAATAATGTTGACACCGATCATGTGATTTGGTTGTGTGGTGGTAACTTGCTGAATTTTTCCAGCAGGTTTTCTGTTCTCAATTTTTTAGGGTCTGACATTTTACACATTTCTTAAATTCTGTAATGGTGGCGACACCCAGCTGTACACTTTTAACCTCAAAATAATTTTTTGGTTCGGGCGCCAGACAGTAAAGACTGTCAAATTTTAAATATTTCCCAGATAGCTCTGAAGCCACCAGTTACAATAAACAAAACTCAAAATAAGAAAGAAAAAACAAGATAAATTCTCAAGTTCATTTCATTTAATTATAAAAAAAGAGAGGGAATTTTTTTTTTGTTTTTTTTTTGTTGCATAAACAGAATAACAAATTTGCATAGAATAGAGCAACAATAATCATATGAGTCCAGTAGAGGGAAAACAGCTTGAATGCAATGTCAACTCAGTTTCGAGTAATTGGTGACTGTCCTGCTAATGGTTCAAGCAAGTAGAGTTTTTTTCAGTCACTCACAGATCATACAACGATATGGCAGTACAATAGAAGTTTCAAAATTTGTCACCGGATAACAGTGGGTTTCTTTCCACATCAGCATGCTCAAAACTGCTATTTTTTTCCCACATGTAAAGAAAATAAAATGAAATCATTAACCAAAACATAACAATGAGCATATAACAAAAACAGAAATATATCTTCAAAATAAAGAAGAGAGAAAAAAAACCGCTTTAAAATGTTAAAAATGGGTGAATTAATATGTGCGTGTGTTTGAATGCACGCGTTTGTTCGAAAGAAAGTGTGTGTGTGTGTGTGTGTACAGAGCAGGCGGGGAGTCACTGACCAGGTTTGCCAAATAAAAATAAAGAAAATAAGAACAAATGATCTAACTACAAGCAACAGCACAAATAAATACAATAGAGTAAAGATACAAATAAAATAAACAGTGCTTTTCAGGTTTCTAAGGTAGGTCTAACATTAGTTTTCAGGTACAGAAATCGAATAAAGTAATCAAATGTAAAATAACATTGCATATTTGACTGTATAAATTAAAGATGAATCCTTATTAAAGTTACAAAAGCTATTCAGTCAAGAGCAGTGAGTGATTTCCTTGTCTTTTTTTGTTTGATTAACATTAAAAACACAGACAGCAGGAATATTAGGCTGCTGTCACTTTAAGATTTAATGCACTGATCCAGTACACTGATACTGTATGTTCAACCGACTCTGTCTGCTCGGATTCTCACCAAGACGGGCATGTTGACATAATTTTTGTCTGAATTTGTCCGTTCAAGCGCAAGACTCGAAAGAGAGCTCGTTTTTTTGATCATCGCTGTTGTAACGTATTGGGAAGCTAGAATGCGTATTTATCGAGTGAAACGCGTAATTTTTAACAAACCATATTATAGATGCGTTTTAAGTTGAACTGCAGTGCAAGTGCGTGCCGAAACATGGGTGGAGAACGGAATGGTTCGTTTTTTACTGAGAACCGTTATAACTATGACTAAGAAACGCATAATTCCCAACTCAGAATAGAACCTCACATTTGGTAATCTCGACTTCGCTCTGTGTTTCAGATACAGTTTTGTTTTGATTAACTGCTGGCCTGTTTGGACGCTCAGCGGATCCTCAAAATATGATAGTAAATAGGGCAGCAGTATTAAGATTGTCACATCGGTTCAGTGTCTGAGAGAAGATTGTAGACACAGAATCAATGAATGCCAAATGTGAACTCAAGGAGCTAAGGAGGCAAGCGCTACGGCAGGCTGAGAAAATTGCATTCATCCCGCCATAACACCCTGGAAGCCATTAAGACATTGGTGCCTTAACTAGATGAGCAGCGAGCTTTTCCAAATGATAAATGACAAAACAGGGGACTAATATTGTCATCCGAAAGGGGATTACAAAATTGTTGTTGTTTTTTTCTGTGATCGCTGCGATGGAAGTCTTTGAGCAGAGAGTGTGAATGTCTGGAACGGATATATTTTTTATAGGATGGATATGTGGCTAAATTTAAAAATGCAGATGTGGGTGCAGCCATTTCATTTCACATAAACCACTCTCAGTAAAGCCGTTTATAATACCAAACCTCAGAAATGGAGAACAGAATGTCATTGTTTTTTTTATTTATTTACTTCCAGCTGGTTTAATTAGACAAACATTTCAGTCGTGTCATTTTCTGTTGATTTATTAATTTGCTTATTTATTAGAACTGTTTATTCATGCATTGTGTTTGTAAAGTTTCCCTGGATTATGTAAGGAAAGCCAGCTCTGGGAGATCAGGGGTATGTCCTAAAAGAGATCAAAGGATTTGATGCGAACATATTGGATTAGGCCAAGGCCTGTTAATACAATGAGCTTAAACTGATGGCTATTATTCCACTAACAGGATAAGTGACCTCTCATCCCGTCTGGTTTAACCAGTGGACACAGGTAAGATCAATACGAGGTCTCGCAGCAGCCTGTCGCTAATGTCACGTTCTTCATGCCAGTTGGAGAGACTCCAGTTCTCATTTCAAAATGTTTGAAGCTCAGAGAATATGGCGATAAATCTCATTGGCATCATGCTCTTGGCAGAAGTACCTTATACTGACATTTTATTTTTTAAACACAGGTCTGAAAAATTCTATTCAGTGAATTCCTGCAGGCACAAAAGCAAACATCAGTGGTAAAAACTTTTGTGAGTTTTGAAGACAGATTATTCGTTTTTGCTATGTCCTCTTTAAGGGACATCAAGACCTATTGGGGAGACATACACTCTAAAAAAATGCTGTGTTAAAAACAACCCAAGTTGGGTTGAAAATGGACAAACGCAGTGATTGGGTTGTTTTGCCCCAGCGGTTGGGTTAAATGTTTGACCAATGTGCTGGGCAGTTTTATTGAACCCAACTATTGTTTAAAAATTACTATATGGTTAGCTTAAAATGAACCCAAAATAGGTTGGAAATTAAATATCAGACGCATAATTACTAGAGGCAACAATAATAATCCAAATGTGAATATTTATTAATAAGCAATTGAGCAAATAAATGTTTATTGTTTAATTATTATTCATTAAACGTATTAATAAATGTTAATTCCCAACATATTTTGGGTTCATTTTAAGCAATACAGTAATTTTTAAACAATAGTTGAGTTAAATAAAACTACCCAGCAGGTTAGGCAAACATTTAACCCAACCACTGGGTTAAAGCAATCCAATCGCTTAATTAAAACAACCCAATCGCTGAGTTTGTCCATTTTCAACCCAATTTGGGTTGTTTTTAACCCAGCATTTTTTAGATTGTACAGCTGCAAAAAATCATATTCCTATTAAATAAAAGGTATTATTTCTATGAAATATTTAACATTTTTCGTTGCAAATTACAAGTTACTAATATAACAAGTTGCATAATTTAAAAAAATAGGCACAGTAATATAAAAATATTGTGTTAGAAACCAGGACATAAATAAAACATCTGTCATAAAACAATAAAAATATCTGTATTATAGTTGAGAATGTACATTCAGTGTAAAATTAACCTGAAATCCTGAGCTGTAATTTGTGTTTGCCTGTGTTGTCTTGCCTTAATTTTTTTAATAAATCCTGTACAAAAAAAGAAGAATAAAATGTATTTTTAAAAAGATGTTTGTTTTTTAATGCTCCAAACATTGTAATGACACATAATATATATATATATATACAGGTCCTTCTCAAAAAATTAGCATATTGTGATAAAAGTTCATTATTTTCCATAATGTAATGATAAAAATTAAACTTTCATATATTTTAGATTCATTGCACACCAACTGAAATATTTCAGGTCTTTTATTGTTTTAATACTGATGATTTTGGCATACAGCTCATGAAAACCCAAAATTCCTATCTCAAAAAATTAGCATATTTCATCCGACCAATAAAAGAAAAGTGTTTTTAATACAAAAAAAGTCAACCTTCAAATAATTATGTTCAGTTATGCACTCAATACTTGGTCGGGAATCCTTTTGCAGAAATGACTGCTTCAATGCGGCGTGGCATGGAGGCAATCAGCCTGTGGCACTGCTGAGGTGTTATGGAGGCCCAGGATGCTTCGATAGCGGCCTTAAGCTCATCCAGAGTGTTGGGTCTTGCGTCTCTCAACTTTCTCTTCACAATATCCCACAGATTCTCTATGGGGTTCAGGTCAGGAGAGTTGGCAGGCCAATTGAGCACAGTAATACCATGGTCAGTAAACCATTTACCAGTGGTTTTGGCACTGTGAGCAGGTGCCAGGTCGTGCTGAAAAACGAAATCTTCATCTCCATAAAGCTTTTCAGCAGATGGAAGCATGAAGTGCTCCAAAATCTCCTGATAGCTAGCTGCATTGACCCTGCCCTTGATAAAACACAGTGGACCAACACCAGCAGCTGACATGGCACCCCAGACCATCACTGACTGTGGGAACTTGACACTGGACTTCAGGCATTTTGGCATTTCCTTCTCCCCAGTCTTCCTCCAGACTCTGGCACCTTGATTTCCGAATGACTTTGGACCACTGAGCAACAGTCCAGTGCTGCTTCTCTGTAGCCCAGGTCAGGCGCTTCTGCCGCTGTTTCTGGTTCAAAAGTGGCTTGACCTGGGGAATGCGGCACCTGTAGCCCATTTCCTGCACACGCCTGTGCACGGTGGCTCTGGATGTTTCTACTCCAGACTCAGTCCACTGCTTCCGCAGGTCCCCCAAGGTCTGGAATCGGTCCTTCTCCACAATCTTCCTCAGGGTCCGGTCACCTCTTCTCGTTGTGCAGCGTTTTTTGCCACACTTTTTCCTTCCCACAGACTTCCCACTGAGGTGCCTTGATACAGCACTCTGGGAACAGCCTATTCGTTCAGAAATTTCTTTCTGTGTCTTACCCTCTCGCTTGAGGGTGTCAATGATGGCCTTCTGGACAGCAGTCAGGTCGGCAGTCTTACCCATGATTGCGGTTTTGAGTAATGAACCAGGCTGGGAGTTTTTAAAAGCCTCAGGAATCTTTTGCAGGTGTTTAGAGTTAATTAGTTGATTCAGATGATTAGGTTAATAGCTCGTTTAGAGAACCTTTTCATGATATGCTAATTTTTTGAGATAGGAATTTTGGGTTTTCATGAGCTGTATGCCAAAATCATCAGTATTAAAACAATAAAAGACCTGAAATATTTCAGTTGGTGTGCAATGAATCTAAAATATATGAAAGTTTAATTTTTATCATTACATTATGGAAAATAATGAACTTTTATCACAATATGCTAATTTTTTGAGAAGGACCTGTATATTGCTGTGGTTAAACAAAACAAACTATTATATCCTCATTTAATTTGTGTCCTCCTTTACAGTGATAAGAATTGCTTAACAGAATGGCTCACATTGCCTGCAATTGTGAGTTGTGAAACATGAGCACCAAAATTTGAGAAGAGCCATGAGAACATCTCTGATGAGTCACTCCCCTACAGTGACATTAAGCTGGCCAGATGATTTTTATGAATGTGCATGTTGAGGGAGGTGGAGTGGTAAGAAGTGGACGCTGTCTCAGAGAATGCCTGCCAGTGGCATCACATGTCACATCTGATTTGTGACAAATGGATTTTGTGCTTTATGTTATTAGGAAGTAATACCATTCGACCACTTTTGGCACATTTCTACAGATTTGTGTTTCAGCTACGATCACAAGGTCATCCGTTTTGCCACAATATTGAGAGTTTCCTTTTCACTTTTTCAAGAATGAAGGACAACATAATGAACGAGAGAGAGTGAGCTCTACCAGAGAACAACTGCATGCCACAGTAATTGATTTTTTAAAAGAGGAATGTAATCCTTAAGCTCTGGCAAATTCCTCTCTGGCAGAAGGTCTTTTCAAGTTTTCTCTGCTACATTCAAACGATTTTTAAGAGCAGAGAAAGTGAGTGAGAGGAAGGTAAATGAAATGGCTGGTTTCCAATGTTCTTTTACATCATGCACTGTAAAACAAACAAAATTAAAAAGATCTCTATTAAAACAAGCAAAGAATGCTGAAATTAATAATGAAATTATTAATTATTTCATTATTAATAAAAAATAATAATGAAATATTTACTGGATTGTAATTTTTTTGTTTACTTGATGTTTACAATAATACTCAATTTCTTTTAAGTAAAAAACAAGCATAGCAGGTGGGTTGGATTACAAATAGAAATGTTTTGTGATTCAGTCCATTCGTGTTCCCAGCATGAATTCATATGGCTGCAATTTTTACATTGAATTACTTAGTTCAGGCAAGAATAAAAAAGTTATTTCTATATTAGTACTCAATTCAAGCTTGAAGAAATTTATAGTTTGAACTTATAAGTATGTTTTACTTGGAATTAATTGTTTATGTTTATGATGATTATTTAAATATCTATCAAAGTTATAAAATTAAGTAAAACCTACTCAACTTTCTGATACTGGTGTTCCCATCATGCACTGGGGCAGGAATAATTAAGTTTGCATTTTTCAATGTTTTCTAGTTGTTTGGTCTAGTAACTTGCTGTTTTGTGACATGGAGTTCATTTTCTACTCAGAATGACCCATTCATACTCAAAAAATCCAATTAATGTTACGTTGTTGTTTTTTTATTGTTTTTTTATACCAAGTATGAGGTCTCTGGGCCCTATCATACACCAATTCAATGCGGTGCCAGGCGCGATACAAGTTTCACCCCAACGCAGTTATCATTTTCACATCCTGCGCCATGTTGTTTAAACGCGAGTTCAGGCATTTGTGGGGCAAAAGTGTGTTCAGGCGCATTGTTGACACGTTACTATTTTGAGGCAACTGAAATAGACTGCACCATTGACCAACTGAAACCTGGTCTAAGTCAATGGCGCAGTTTTTTTTGTTGGTTTTTTTTGTTATTTAAAGAGCACGGTAGTAATATGCACCTATGGGCCTGTACATTCTGCTTGTTACACACACGGGGACACGCAGCAGCACACAAACATGCCAAATATAAAAAAAAAAGGATTACAAGATAAAAATCCTTTGGTGGAATCCAGCTTGTCATGTAGATGATCTGTTCCCTTGCTATAGAATCGTTTAGTTTTTCCGTAATTACTCCACAAACTCTAACTGTCCAAGTTAAATTTTCTTATTCTCTTTGTTAATTTTTACATAACTTAGTTAAGTAGATTTTACTTAATTCCATACATGTGAAATTTACTTAATATGAGTGCAAAAACTTGCAATTTTACTTACGTTTTTTTTCAGTGTATTACGCGACTTTAACTGCTACTTCGTGACATTCTGCTGTATCCGTGTACTACTAAGAATAGCTGATTTGCCATAGTCATTAATATGTGACAGATTTACTGTCACAGTTTATTATTTAATGCCAAAAGCAACCCTTTTCTTGTTTGTTTTTTTAAATCAAATTTTTTGTACTTTGTCAAATGATTAAATGATCCGTTATCTTGTCCTCTTTATTGTTGCTTAGTGATTTTTGCGTTCTTTGGCTATGGCCATTAACAGTTTACTTCCGGTCGCCATTGCCGTTCCATCCCTAACCTTTGTAGCTAATACAGCAGTGCTAAGGTCAGTGGTTGTATTCCCTGGATGTTCATAAACTGATAAAATATATACTTTAATTGCTATTTAAGCTGCTTTGGATGTGCAGAATTATGCATTTGGCAGTTTATTGTGATATCAGAATGAGTTTGTTCTTTTGTTTTTTTCTTGTGAGCATTCATGTGATAAAGCACTTTTTAAATAATTAAATTAATTGAACTCACAAAAATTCAATATATGAAAATAAGGTGTTCAAAGAACTTTACTTATTAAAGTTCTTTGAACACCTTATTATTACAATGCAGTGGTGACATGTGAAAGTGTGTGTATGAATAAAAGTAAGTTCCTTGAGTGAACCCAAACTGAAAAGCAGCACTCAGTTTGGTTGAAATTTAGTGAAAAGATACAGTAGCAGCATTCTCAAGATACCTGCTGAAAGTTTAACAGTTGTTTATGACAATAGGAAAATAGTTGCTTGAATAGTTTAGCAATTGGACCTCAACATGTTTCACAAATTGCGCTGGAATTCTTTTCTAAAGAAGCCAATCAAGAATTGGTATTAAAAACAGTTTCTCTTGTTATGTTTCATGTGAGTTTTGTAGCATTTGTTCAGTTCTTTGATGCATATTGATTGTTGCAGTGAAAATGATTGTTACAGAGAAAATAACAGGTTTTTTTTTAAACAGAATTGACATTTTGTTCTGTTTAAACAGTTTTGAGCAGAGCAATTTGTCCTTGTTTACAGTTCTTGTTTACCCCTGGAAGGTTTTTCATCACAGTTATTGTCCTGTTCCTTCAGCCAAATCCCAAAGCAGAGGGAAAAGTGTTCTATATAGTCATTGTCAGTGGTAGTTAATGTCAGCCACAGATGAATGACTTCTATTAATTAGATTTAAAGACAATACGCAGCCACATCCACTAGTAAGTGGGCTGCTCATAAATCACGAGGACTTGAGGTGCTACATAAGGAAACTGATGAAAAGTTTGGCTGCAGAATAGTTTTAATGGCTCAGCATCTTAACTAAGAAGTAAATTGTAGATGTTTTACAAGTTGTAAATGCTGCTGTTGAGATTTGTTGTCACCTAATTGAGGCCCTTTTTGTTCTGAGCACATGTTGTGTGGTTTCACAGTAGCTGTAAAAGTTAATGTTATTGAGCTTGTCAAGTAAATATTGGCATTGAGTTAACTTTATTTAGATTGGCTTATCATAAATGGTGTGTATTATTGATGCACCCTGATAAATTTCTATATACAAGGCATATAAACTTATCTGAGTCAATTTATTTCTCTATGATTTTGCCACACAACCACTTTAAGGTGTTTTGGTTCACTTGCCTGGTGAAATGGCTGAAGCATATATCCAGTAAATCGCTTGTACCTTGAGGAAGTAGGTCACCACTGTAAATATCCCAGCAGTAAAGGTTCTAGCCGTTGTAGCTGTATTGATCATGCAGCCGCGGCCTCTGGAGATCTGGCTCAAAGGTTTTGTTTTCCCACACTAATAAAGAGAATGGAATTGTTGCAGCACTGATGCACTAGTTACAGTTACTTTCTTAGAAAAGCCTGAGAGCTGGATGAAAATGTCTCTGAACTGCAGTTTTGTTCTTGTCATTATTGGATGGGCACATTGAATAACAGAATGTCCTGGAATGTCTGTCTATGAGTACTATGAGGACTATAAGCAATGATTGACTTGTATTCCTGGTGTTTTCTGTATTCTGGGAAGTTCCTCAGTTCTGATAGCACTGATATCACAGTAGAATGGTATTTTAACCTGTCAGGCTTTTTTCTTAACATTAAAAGGGGGGGGAGTAGGATGTAGGATCTTTAACCTTTTTTAGAACTTTGGGCCCTATTTTAATGATCCAAGCGCATGGTCTAAAGTGCACGGCGCAAGTGCACTTAGGGCTTGTCCGAATCCACTTTTGCTAGAGGTGAAGATGCTGGATGTGGAGGTCCTGGGCTGGTGTGGTTACACGTGGTTTGCGGTTGTGTGGCCGGTTGGATGTACTGCCAAATTCTCTGAAACGCCTTTGGAGACGGCTTATGGTAGAGAAATGAACATTCAATTCACGGGCAACAGCTCTGGTGGACATACCTGCAGTCAGCATGCCAATTGCACGCTCCCTCAAAACTTGCGACATCTGTGGCATTGTGCTGTGTGATAAAACTGCACATTTTAGAGTGGCCTTTTATTGTGGCCAGCCTAAGGCACACCTGTGCAATAATCATGCTGTCTAATCAGCATCTTGATATGCCACACCTGTGAGGTGGATGGATTATCTCGGCAAAGGAGAAGTGCTCACTAACACAGATTTAGACAGATTTGTGAACAACATTTGAGAGAAATAGGCCTTTTGTGTACATAGAAAAAGTCTTAGAACTTTGAGTTCAGCTCATGAAAAAGGGGGGCAAAAACAAAAGTGTTGCGTTTATAATTTTGTTCAGTGTATAAAGCAATTAACTTTTTTTGTTTTTTTTGTTTACTGTGATACGGAAATACAACTTCCATACACAGTACGGTTCAAAAGTTTGGCATCTATAATTTATTTATTTATTATTATTTTTTTTTTAAAGAAATTAAATACTTGTAATGCATCTTTTCGGAATAAATTGATTGTAACAACTACATTTTCAAGTAAATTTTAAGTAAATGTAGTTTTTTGTTTCTATTCATCAGAGAATCCTGAATTATCACAGTTTCCACAAAAAATATCACACAGCACAGCTGTTTTCAACATTTTCAGTATAATAATAAGAAATGTTTCTTTAGCACCGAATCAACATATTATAATGATTTCTGGAATAATGGCTGCTAATAATTCAGCTTTGCCATCACAGGAAGAAATTGCATATACATTTTAAAGGTGCCCTCGAATGAAAAATTGAATTTACCTTGGCGTAGTTAAATATCAAGAGTTCAGTACATGGAAATGACATACAGTGAGTCTCAAACTCCATTGTTTCCTCCTTCTTATATAAATCTCATTTGTTTAAACGACCTCCGAAGAACAGGTGAATCTCAACATAACACCGACTGTTACGTAACAGTCGGGGTGTACGCCCCCAATATTTGCATAATGCCAGCCCATGTTCAAGGGATTACACAAGCCAGTATTAACGTCTGGATGTGCACAGCTGAATCATCAGACTAGGTAAGCAAGCAAGAACAACAGCGAAAAATGGCAGATGGAGCAATAATAACTGACATAATCCATGATAGCATGATATTTTTACTGATATTTGTAAATTGTCTTTCTAAATGTTTCGTTAGCATGTTGCTAATGTACTGTTAAATGTGGTTACAGTTACCATCGTTTCTTACTGTATTCACGGAGACAAGAGCCGTCGCTATTTTCATTTTTAAACACTTGCAGTCTGTATAATGCATAAACACAACTTCATTCTTTATAAATCTCTCCAACAGTGTAGCATTAGCCGTTAGCCATGGAGCACAGCCTCAAATTCACATCCAAATAAATACTTTACATAAATTCGAAGCATGCATACAGCATGCATGACGAACATCTTGTAAAGATCCATTTGAGGGTTATATTAGCTGTGTGAACTTTGTAAATGCCCTGTAATATAGTCGAGAGCTCGTTTGGCAAGGAGCATGCGATTTAAAGGTGCGGTGCCGAGTGTAAATCAGTGCATTGTTAATGATGCCCCAATATAGGCAGTTAAAAAAATTTATTTAAAAAAATCTATGGGGTATTTTGAGCTGAAACTTCACAGACACATTCAGGAGACACCTTAGACTTATATTACATCTTGTGAAAAAGCATTCTTGGGCACCTTTAAAAGAACAAATATAAAAAGTTATTTTAAATTGTAATAATATTTCATAATAATACTGTTTTTACTGTATTTTCTTGCTAAGAATAAGAGATTTCTTTAAAAAAAAAAAATTCTTACCAACCCCAAACCTTTGAAAAGTAGTGTATAAATGTTATAAATAAACTAAATAAATACTGTCAGAAATCACTTATGATCCGCAATTTGGGAAAAATTTACTTGTCCAAACCTGTATTTCTGTAGATTTCACTTGCAAAGCTGACTTAATCAAAAGTTTTTTTGTCTATATTATTTAAAGTCTTAATATAAGCTACATAAGGGACACAACAAATATTGTCTTGTTCAGTTGTAAAGGACAAAACAAACTGTTCACATTTTCCTTACTGGCACAGAATGTATGTTGCTTTCTGTCGGTTTGGCTGAATCAGCTGAAAATTATTTTTATTTTCCCTCTTATCTCTTTCAGCTTTTTGCCTTTTGGACTTAATTCAGAACTGATGGTCAGTACCAAAAGTCTCCTTTAGAGCTTTCAATCACAATCATTTTCTGTTATAGGCCTTCTGCTCAGATATCTCTCCAGCTGGCAGTGGAGAGGGGTGCATGTGGCCCAGTTAAACCCCAGGCTTTGGTGCGGCCACAGAATGATAAGGCCGAGCCAGTAACAAGCCCTCAAACCGCTTGGCCCAAACTCCAATTACACTGGAACCCTGCTCTGAGTTCTCAGCATGGACATGAAAGCCAGTTTAGTGGGGTATAATTTCACTGCGGCCATCAAAACTGCCCGAGGCTTCTGTTGGGTCATATTTATGGCTCGTTCAAGGAAAAGGGACCAACAAAATATATAGCAGCTTTATGGATTCCTCCTTTGACCGTCGGCACAATCATGTACAGTATTTTTCTAGATTGATGTGGGTTTTGAGAATTTCTGCCTCATTTGAGACACAACTTAACTGTCTGTGGATTTCTAAAGTCTTGCAATCAATTGCAAATCCTGAACAAAGACAGGGCTCGTTTTCCATAAAAAAGGACGTGCAGTGTTCAATGACAAAGCTGGAGGAAGTGATCACAGTACCTTCTGGGATCTAGGATTATAGCTGTTCAGAAAAGGCTTGCCAAGTTGAAATCTTGCTAATTATTAATTACATACCCAAGCACTTGGCTCAGGGGCATGGCATATTTTCTGGAAATATGTTGTTCTCGGAAGGCAAAACACAGCATTTTACTGTACTGAGTACTGACGGTCTCTGATACTGCCATCTTATGTTCAGCAAACAGCCTGATAAGGGCTTTAGGTTGTAAATGACAGTCAAGCAGATAATATGAAAATGCACAATGCAAATGTGCTCTGGAGTGTAATTGCTGTCTCATATTCTCAGCCTCTGTTAAGAGGTTATTAACTCAAAATAATCAGCTGAAACCATTGACCTCAAACTGTAGCACTTTGTAGTGATTAGTAGACTTATCTAACAGCTAATTTAGAAATATTTAAAGTCTAAATGTAATTACCGGTATTGCATGAGGGCTGTAAATTGTAAACTGTTAACAACTATTTATGCTAGAGTTTAGTTTGCTTTACAGCAGTGTTAATTTTGGCAGCCATTTTTGATTTAGTCTTAGTCTTTAGCTTAAGACGAAAATGCTCCTTAGTCTTAGTCACATTTTAGTCATTTTAGTCTTTCATATTTTAGTCTAGTTTTAGTTATTTTAGTTCATACATATGGATATGTTTCTTACAAAAACCTATCGCTTCGCTTAAAAAAGCCTTTATTAACCCCATGGAGCTGTATGGATTATTTTTATCATGGATGGACGCACTTTTTTGGGCTTGAAAATCGGGAAGAGCCAGGATATTTTTAAATATATCTCCGATTGTGTTCATCTGAAAGAAGAAGTCATACATACCTAGTATGGCTTGAGGGTGAGAAAATCATTGGATAATTTTAATTTTTTTTGTGAACTAACCCTTTAAGTTTCTACTATAATACTGATACATTTGTTTGAAATAGAAATCTTGTTAATAATAATTGTTTACTGTCACTTTTGATTAATTTAATTCATCTTTGCTGAATAAAAATATAAAAGAAATAAAAATATGTTTTAATTAAATATATACATATATAATTAAGTGCAGAAAACTAATTAACAGTCCCGAGAAAGGATTTCTCCATAGTTCATGGACGTAATCTTACAGATCTAAAGATGAAATACTCTCAGTGAATTTGTGCTCTCTCTGCAAAAAACAAAATCTGCAAGGAAACACTGCATTGTTTTATTTTAAATTTTTTTTTAAACCTGGTTTTGGCCTTGAAGTATAAAGTGAAAAGGGATTGGTGTTTTGAAAGGTATTTCAAAAGCAGTGAGAGGAAACAGCACAATTTCACAGCAGTTTGCTTCTGTACCGGAATAGAACATTGAGAAGAGAGAATGCAAGAATAAAGATAAATTGTTTCATATGGCTAAACTATCTAAACATAGTCCAGAGTGTGTTATCAAAGTCTTTAGAGGTGATAGCTGGATGATCTTTTCTATTTCTAGACATTACTTTGCTTCTCTAAAAGCAGACTTGTTTTCAGCTCTGCTTTTGATAGGCCTGATTTCATGGCATCCTTTAGAAGGGCTTGGCAGAAGTGTGTGTGCCCAGCTCTAGGGTGGTGCTTCCGGCTCCTGCTCATTACCTATGGAGGTAGTGGTGTGAGATTGCCTTCCCCTCTGGTTGGCCCAGCTTCTGTGGTTTCACATGAAAGGCCCGGTTTGACTGCGGATGATGGCAGCTGGGAGCCCCAAACAAAAGGATCCTTTCTGTCTTTGCTCTGTGTCTCTCTCAGCTGGCCCTTTTATTGCCAGGGCTCTAGCCCGTTTAGAAGTCAAATCTGTTACATGAGCAGTGAGGAAGATGGAATCCGGTTGCCTGGGTTGAGAAGGGCACAAATGGGAAAACTCCTGCAAACAGTGGGGAGATCATTTCCAGAGATCCCCAGAATGCACCTGACATCCAGCACTGGTCCAAACTTTTGTTTACTTTTAGTTATGTTACCTTCACATGCTATCAAAATGATCATAAATTCGAGTTTCCTAGTTAAAAATTGGACATGAACGCCCTCTCAAGTCGTATTTACCACTGGGAAACTAATTTTGGTTCCCAACTTCCCGAGATGGGTGTTATCCCGAGATAATGAGATAGACACCAGTTTATTATGCTACTGTCCCTTTAAGACCAAATGCACTGATCCAATATACTGACACATATCTGGTTTTCACCCAAATGTTTACGTTAATTTAAGACATAACCGACTATGTTTATGTGAATACTTCACACAACAGGCATTTTGACATTATTGTGCGTCTATTTGACCATTCAAGTGCAATAAGAAACGTAAGAGAACCGAATTTGTTAGACACGAGCACCAACTTCATTGAGTTATTTTTCACATCTTATTGCGTAACTCTAATAACTCTCAACATCAAGCACGTCCCCCTTTATTTTCTCATTCATGCATATTTCTTTATCACTTTACTAAGTGCCACTATAACTTTTAGTAGTACTGTGCTACATGGATATATTTACATACCGCAAAATAAACGATATAGAATAATATTGAACGATAGACACGTTATACTGTGGTAACGATATATACCGTCATATTGCCCAGCTCTATTGTCAATGAATTGGGATGCTAAATAACATTTTGGCTTTAATAAGATTTTCCCAATAAATAGGCAAGAATAAACCTGGTGTCCTCCATGATTCCCATTCTTATGACTTCAGAAATGGAAAGTAGCAAATTTCCAATAGCACGTGAAGGAAGCATTAATCTTTTTGTGCATTTCTGAACACTACAAGAATCTTCGATGAAAGAAAAGAAGATATTTTGAAGTGTTTATTTTTTCCATACGATGAAGGACAGCAAGATCTTCTTTTGTGTTATGCAGAAGAAGTACATTCATACAGGTTTGGAATAGCACGAAGGTCAGTAAAGTTTTCAGTTTTTAACTCTTTAAATAGATCTGTTGTGCTACACAGATTTTTATTTAATTCACTATTCATTCAACAGGTTCACTGTGGGATGCAGACAATGTTTTTTTCATGTGATGTATGAATATTTGTGTGCATGTGTTCCTTAAATAATTCAGTATCAATTCAGAAATCAAGGCTGATAAAATATTTGATTTGCTCTTTTTTATATTTTAATCCATTAGACCTGTTTTTACACTGCAGACAGAAGCAGTGCATATTTCGTTTGCCGCCGTTACAAACAGGTTACAATTTCACACTGCCTGCATAAATGCACTGCTTATGCAGGCTCAAACACTGTCAGAATTCACAAGAACAATGTGATGTTGCTGCAGTTAAGCTGCTGCTTCACTTTACAGTTCATTTGCTTATGTAAGTAAACATATGCTTATGTTTACTATTGACAGAAATTGCTGTTCAGAATTCTTCATTCATCTTACTAGACCTGTTTTCTATATGTCTCTTTTTGGTGGGATTGAATTCGTGGACGGCTCCTAGTACAAGAACCTCTCATCTTTTAATTAGAATTACAGGACGATGTCTCTCTTGCCACACAATCATTAGTCAGGTCAACAGGAAATGGGAATGAGTCATCATTAATGGCTTCCGCCATCTTTCCATTATTTCAGATGCCAGTGATCTACTAGTGCTTGAATACTCAGAAATGTTGCTGAGTGGACCTACACTATGCGAGAGGACACTTGGCAGGACTTGAAAAGCATTTTTTTGTGTATTGAGCAAAAGATGTGGTGTACATGAAGTGAGTCTTATGATTCACTTAGAGAAGACAGCGAATATGGCACCTTTTCATTACAGAAATAGTGCTGGTGGTAAGTGAGATGTACTCAGATGATTGACTTCGACTGAAGCTTTATGGCTGCTTCTGTGAGAAATGGCTGCAGCACACTGTTATGTAAGGGATAATAAACGGGCCTGTTTATACCTGGTCACTTTATGCGTTTTTACTGATCGGTTGGCTATCTGATTTGTAAAAACGGTTCCATTTACACTTGGCCACATAAATGTCTCTGCAAAACGAATATTAATCCGATCTTCAATTCACATGCTATTTGCAAATTTAATAGAGTTCACATCAACAAAATCAACAGATATGCTGCAATTAATTTATCATCAGCTAATTTCAAGATCAAAATCCAAAACCGGAGAGAGGGCAGCATCAGCACTGGTAAGATCATTTAGTCTCACTACTTTTAATTAAGATAATTGTTTGTTGAGCTTCAGGATGTGGTGCTGAACTTTGAATTTCATTTGCGTCAGTTTGCGTGTTGGCATGCTGAAGAGACACTCAGCTACTCATATGCGGCGGGTCATATCTCACCCGGGCCGCAACACATGTTGCAGTAGCGCTATGATATTCGTCTCCCGGGAGCTGGTATAACATGCTCACACATGTTTATATTTTACCATTTTTGGAGGTGTAAAATGAACATGTGTGGCGTCAACAACCAGATGCATTTACACTTGTCCAGTTTCGTTGGAATGCATCTCAAATATTTTGGATAGTAATATCCGTTGCAGCGTTGATAGTTATGACTCGTTCAGTTGAGAGCTGGATGATTCATTTGTTTGGCCGTAAAGGAAGTGATTCTTTCAAAATTCCCTTTAAAATTAATTAATAATTCCCTTTGAGCTAAATTGACCCATTTCCCTAAAAGCGAGTGGGATTTTTTTCAATCAGCCATTGTTTCTAATTTGATTCAAAATGTTTATTGCCAACATGAAATTAAGGAAAATTTGAGTGAAAATTATTATATTATATAAAATCTTCCTCTAAGAAAAAAAAAAAGTCCATCACAATGTACGAAACAATCACCCAAGCAACAAGTAATATTAGCACTATTAATATTGTTGTATTAAAAATTAAAGTTCTTGTTAATTTTCATTGCAATCAATAACTGAGACACAAGATGTGCGAGTCCGCGAAATGATGCGAGAGACATGAAAGTAGCGCAGTTACCCGGATAAGCGGACTGATATACAGCATTGTATTTTTCCTCTAAATGCTGCGATCGACCAATCAGAATCGAGAATTCCAGAGAGGCGTTTAAAGGAGTACAACAGTCGGTTCTTCTGGAAATGAATATCCCATTAATTTTCTCCATTGAGGAAACTATTTTGAACGATAACTTATAAACCTTTAATAAAACATAAAATATCACACCCACAAACTTGTTGCCTTTTGGCGAAATTTGTCATTCTGACATCGAAATAGGCCATTCATATGATCAATGCAAATCTTTAAAAAAACACACACAAAAAACTAATAAAGGCTGAAATATAAAGTTTATCATTTTATAAAACTTTTTTTTGACAAAAAAAACCTTTTTTAATTGGAATAAATCTTTGGGGAAGTTTGCAGTTATGAATATATTGTTTCAATATATATATATAATATACATCATTTCCTCATTAAAGCCATTAAGTACACAGTCTTATGTCTTTTTGTCATATTTTCAAATAGCTTTTTGCTTCAAATCAAAGTTTTTAATGTTAGATTCATGTCATAGCTGGTCTGTTTGGTGCATGGCTTATGAATCTTAAACAAAGGCTTTTTTAAATCCCTGTTTGAAAAAAGAATGGGAAAAATACTTCCGGAACTAAGGCTGCATCAAAACACCTTGAGTGAGTGATCAGGAATGAGAGTTGCACACAAGTGGGTCAATACGCCGCCATTTTCAGACGTTATCATAGTGTCAGACACGAAATGTATCTGATTCCAAAATGTCAGATGTTCTAGTATGTTGTTTGTTTTGATAAGAGAGATCTTATCAAAATCACCTTTCATCTGCTTCATGGGTAATCTCGCTGTTGTCAGTGCGCCTCTTTGCCTCCAAACAGTCATTTAGCATGCCTATTAGCACAGCAATATTTGAATGCTTATATTTATAAGCTCCTGCTTGGACTTGACACTGTGTCCTGGTCGCAGTGTAGCATGCTAGCATTAATCACTCTCAGTGTTCCCCAGTGTCTGCCTTACTTACGGCTGGATGACACCAGCACTGATGGGGCTGCTCCATCAAAGGGCTCTAGTATCTGTCAGTGAGTCACCAGGTTGCTCTGTGAAATGCCAATCGAGTAGCACGGCATGTCCTATGATCAGTCCATTTAGGTTGGCACATGCCGAACGGAGGAGCAGAGGATGAAACCGTACCCTCTGTGAAAGGTTATCTCCTCACCTCGGTCTTCACCTTTGAAGTTGTGCTGCGCTAAACAATGTGTTATTGAGCTGGATGTAACTCGAGAGCTCCACGGACTGTGTTGATCTGCCGCTGAGAGCAGAGACAATGAATTATTGAGTCCCGGGGCGATAGATGCGTTTGGATGCTCTATTGTACCGGTCTGTGGGAAATTTTAAATTGTGATGGTCAGATAGAGGGGAGCAAAGTTCAAATACGTGGTGATTGAATCAAATGAGTAATGTTACGAAAGGGTGCACTGATTTTCTCCAGTGATCTGTAAAGGACAACACTTGCTGTTACTCCCCACTGTATCCAACGATACGATTTAACTTAGACCGGAGTGCAAAACTTGAAAATCCTGTTCACACCAAGAACGATAACTATAAAGATAATCATAACTATTTTATTTGTATTTGAGTCTGGTAATGTTCTGTTTATTATTAGCTTGTGCTGCAATTATTTCATCTGCCACTTTAAAGGCTCAAGCTCTTTGAAGTCAGGTGGATTCTGATTGGCTGTCTGTAACGGTGCTGAATTGGAGAAGATGAAGACAATGACGCAGCCAACCCATGCAGGTGCAGTTTTATTGAATATAGTCCAAAGTGGACTTGATTTGACTGAAATACATGAACTTACCAACAGTAACCTCTAAAAAATGCTGACTTAAAAACAACCCAAGTTGGGTTGAAAATGGACAAACCCAGCGATTGGGTTGTTTTAACCCAGCGGTTAGGTTAAATGTTTGCCCAATGTGCTGGGCAGTTTTATTTAACTCAACTATTGTTTAAAAATTACTATATTGCTGACTTAAAATGAACCCAAAATAGGATGGAAATTAAAAATCAGACACATAATTACTAGAAGCAACAATAATAATCAAAAGGTGAACATCTATTAATAAGTAATTGAGCAAATACATGTTTATTTTTTAATTATTATTCATTAAACTTATTAATAAATGTTCATTTATTAAACATATTAATAAATGTTAATTTCCAACATACTTTGGGTTTATTTTAAGCGAGCAATACAGTAATTTTTTAACAGGTTAGGCAAACATTACCCCAACCGCTGGGTTAAAACAACTCATTTTTCCATTTTCAGCCCAACTTGGGTTGTTTTTAACCCAGCATTTTTTTGAGTGTAGAATGCCATGAACAATACTAGACAAAGGAACAATAAAACATGAGGACTAAACACAAGACTAATGATCAAACAAGGGACATCTGTGCACAATCAAACAATGAGCCAATGAGAAAACAGGACACATGACCAGAACAACCAATCAGAACATCACTTAAACAGGGGAAGAGCCAAATGTGACATTGTCAATGTTTTTACATTCTGAAAGTTATCATTCCTCTGTGTCATTATTGTTATAGTTGTGGTAAGGACAGTGTAGAATGATTATTAAAACTTTTATAGTAATTGTTATAGTTATCTTCTTTGGTGTGAACAGGCTTTTAGACTTATTAGGGTTGAGTTGGGCTCCAATTTAAAGATTTGTGAGCAACAGATGTTTAGGTCCACAAAGAGAATTCTTTCTCAAATAATAAGTTAAAAAAATATTTATATGAAAGGTAATTGTTCTCCATGGTTTATAAAGCATATTAATAACATGAGCTTGACTTTTCATACTCTGTTTTTATACTCTATATAAAAAGTGGCAAAAGGGCAGTTTGGCTTCTGCGCACCTTGCCTTTGAACTACCACCTGCCGATGTTTAATTAAACATCTGATATGTACAGAGCTGTGTTGCTTTGAGCATCGCTCTGCCCAGTAGGAGTTGGTTTTCTGCATGGATGAGATGCGTGGAGCAGCTGGTATGATACAGGTAGTCTGGTGTTTCATCTCTACAGCCTAAAAGAGTTTTTTATGGAGACTTCTCTCTCTCTCTCCATCTATCTATCTGACTATCTGTCTGTCGTCCGTCCATCTGTTTTTCCTTTCTTTCTAAAGAAGCTGTCTTGTTGCCTCGCTGCCTTATCAGGCAATGGCTTTGTAAGCTGCGTTAGTGCGCAAAGGTCCCTCACGAAACTGATTTCGGACAGACTTCTGAGGCAGTGTAACTGTTTTAATGATCTACAGCAAAATAGTAATAATAATAATAATAATTAATTTGTTACATTTATATAGCGCTTTTCTGGGTACTCAAAGGGCTTTACATATAGTAGGGGGAATCTCCTCAACCACCACCAATGTGCAGCATCCACCTGGATGATGCGACGGCAGCCATATTGCGCCAGAACGCCCACCACACACCAGCTGATTGGTGGAGAGGAGACAGAGTGATGAAGCCAATCAGTGTATGGGGATGATTAGGAGGCCATGATGGACAGAGGCCAATGGGCAAATCTGGCCAGGATGTCGGGGTTACACCCCTACTCTTTTCGAAGGACATCCTGGGATTTTTAACGACCACAGAGAGTCAGGACCTCGGTTTAACGTCTCATCCGAAGGACGGTGCTTTTTGACAGTATAGTGTCCCCATCACTATACTGGGGCATTAGGACCCACACAGACCACAGGGTGAGCACCCCCTGCTGGCCTCACTAACACCTCTTCCAGCAGCAACCTAGTTTTCCCAGGAGGTCTCCCATCCAGGTACTAACCAGGCTCAGCCCTGCTTAGCTTCAGTGGGCAACCAGTTTTGGGCTGCAGGGTGATATGGCTGCTGCATAGTGTGAGCTTTGGTGATAACTAAGCAAATATTGAAATACTACAGTAGTAATTTCTCCCTAAATGGCATCAGAAGTGGAAAACGTTGGCCAAAAACGTACATTTAAACACAAACTGACCACCAACTGCAACCTTCAGATGCCATCTTTATTTTTTATCTCAGCTGTCACAGAATGGAAAGCACAGGATTGTGGGATATCAAAGGCAGTGAAGGATACATATATGCTGCCTTCAAAATCGATCAGATGAAGACAGGAGACAGGAAGCGAAGCTAACATTGAGTTCGGATTTGCCTTGATGCCTTCCTACCTTGGAATGTATCCTCCAAGGCAGCATTTTTAAGTTTTCAGACACAGCCTCTCTTTTCAATTTTTATTTTATTAGTACTTATAAAGCACATATTAATGCCTTATTCATGACCATATTCTACATCCTACCCCATACCTAAACTTAAACGCTACACTAACTATTAATAAGCAGTAAATTAAGAGTTTATTTGTTTATTATTGAGGCAAAAGTCGTAGTTAATAGTGAATATGTGTTCCCCATACCAAAGTGTTACCTTATTTTTTTCAATCAGCCATTATTACCAAAATGTTAATTGCAAGACGTAAAATAAAGGAATCCTCTAGTTAAAAATAATCATGCCATGTTTTCCATTTCTTTTCACTAAATGATCGCAAGGAAGATGTTTATGATGAATTGATTAGGTTTGAAAAGGCTTCATTTATTTGATCAAATATACAGTAAAAACTGTAATATTGTGAAGCATTTTTACTTTTTAAAATAACTGGGTTCTGTTTTTTGCTATATTTTAAAATGTAATTTTTTCCTTGGCAAAGCTGGATTTTCAGTGCTCAAGTAATATGTCTTATTATGTTTTTGTTAAATTATTATAGTATATTTATATTAAATGTTTCTACTGTCACTTTTGATCAATTAAATGCATCTTTTTTGAATAAAAGTAAAAAAAACTCACTGTTTGTGATGCTGCATAACAGATAGTTTAATCCATTCATTGTAAGTTGCAAAAAAAAAACAAATTCTAATAATAAAAAATAATAATTGTGAATATATTACAAAATATTCAATATATCTCCTAGCCCTAGTGCCATCTCAAAATTTAAAGACATTCATTACAGCTCTCCTCCTGCCCACTCCCCCTTAGTCATGTTCCCTCAGCCCGTTTCTCTGTCATTCTCTCTTTTTTGTCTCTCCGACTGTTCGCCTCCAGTTCTGTCCTCCCACTCTCTCTCTCTCTCTCTCTCTCTCTCTCTCTGTCTTTACTCCCCACCATCATTCCCTCTACTGCTTTACTTCTCATGGCTCTCAGCATGCAGTGTTATGTTCAGTGACTCCTCCATCTGTTAATTTTTTCCTCTTCCTCTTCCTCTCTCTCTTCTGCTTCAGTGGTCACTTACAGCCACGTGGTTCTGCTGTGTAGTTCCCCGGGCGGACAACACTCCATCACCATAGCTGGAGGCATATCCGTAGAACACGGGAATGACCCAGGGTGTCTTAAAAACATTTGCTGTGACTAATCACACTCTTCATCCTCTCTTGAGTAAATGACTGTAGGATGTGACTGTAGAGTAAAAAAACTGATGTCACGTCTGCTACGCTTTTTTCGTTAGTTGAATATGGAAGGCGGTCTGACGGAAGCTAGTTATTATTAATATAACTCCAATTGTATTCGTCTGAAAGAAGAAAGTCATATACACCTAGGATGGCTTGAGGGTGAGTAAATTATGGGGTAATTTTCATTTTAAAGTGAACTAATCCTTTAAGTAGAATTAAATTGGAATAAAATTCAAAGGAGCCCGCTATACAGTCAGTAGTTTGTATAAAAGAGTAAAACAATGTTACTTTGTCTGTGTTATCAACCATTGGTTTCAGTCCATTTTATGTTTCTCTTTGTGTATTTAAAGTGATAGTTCACCAAAAAATTCTTTATTCACAATAATGTTATTCTGAACTTTATTTCCTCTGCCGAACACAAAAGAAAATATTTTCACATATCTTTCAAAAACTGCTTTTGTCCATATTACAAAAGTCAGTGGGTTTCAAAACAGCACTGGACTCAATGACTTTCATTGTGTGGACAAAAAAAACCCCAAATGCATTTTCTTTTGTGTTCTGCAGAAGAAAGGAAGTCATACAGTTTCGGAATGACATGATGGTGAGTAAATGATTACTATATTTAAAGGGGACCTATTATGCAATTTCACTTTTACATGATGTTTGAACATAAATGTGTGTCAGCAGTATGTGTACACAACCACCCTATAATGATAAGAATCCACACATTCCTTTTTTTTAATCCTCAAAAATCATAAGCAGTGTCTCAGAACAAGCTGTTCGCAGATTCTGTACAAAGTGACTTAACTTTATACAGGCCCCGCCCATGACTGTTGACAGACACTGCCGTATTAGCGCAGACTCTGCCCTGAGCGAGTTGTACACAGTCCACCATTGTCTCGATGCCTGAGCACCTGTAGCAACAAGAATGTTTTGTAAGCAATTGAGGTGTTTTGTTGTTGGATGTAAGAGTGACCATAACAGTCTTCATTTACTTACGACATCTGAGCCGCTGAAGACGCAGTGGATTAGTTTTATTTTTGAAGGGAATGCGCAACAGAGCTAATTCACATATGCGATTTCTGTCCCTGCTGTTTACATTTACAGACTGTTTACAGACAAAACCAATGGTGTTTATGTGAACTTTGTGTGTTTTTGACATAACCTTGTGTATTTTTGACAGTTTAAACACAATAAAACGTGAAAGAGTAGTTTGTTTAGTACTCTCAAAACGTGCTGTCTGACAGCCAGCTTTCTGTGCTTGTGCTTTAGATATTGCTGTTTTTGTGCGCATCCCTTTAAATGCAAATGAGCTGCTTCTCCCTGCTCGCTTTTCAAAAGAGGGCGGAGCTTTAACAGCTCGCGCTTCGGTTGCTCAACAACAACAAAGCTGGAGAATCTCACGCAGCCAAAATGAGGATTGTCATTAACGGTGTTCAGCCTTACGTTGTTCAAACTGGAGTCGGACACTGATGGAGAGACTCAGGAAGAAGATACAACTTTTACAATGCATCTGGATGTTTCTAAATGGTTAGTGGATAAATTGATGTAGTTTCTGTGGAGTTGATTCAACTCATCGACTAGCATGTGCTGTCATTCAATTCAATTCAATTAATTTATTTGTATGGTGCTTTTCACGATACATATCGTTTCAAAGCAGCTTTTATGGAGAATGCATGTCAACATTATAATTTAGAGAATGCAGTTAGCTAATAATGTAATAATTTAGGCAATTTAATTTACAATCACTGTTAGCAGTTTAATTGAAGGTAGAAGCAATGAGCTCCTGGAAATAATGAATTACATATTAACAATAAGTCATGTTAATCTTTTGTGCAAAACCCGTATGGGCGCCCACTATACATAGCATACCTGTTTGCCAAACAGAGCCATACACACCAGGCTAACGTTTTTGATTGCTATCAAATGCTGTGAATGGTCTAATATTTTTTTCAAAATATCACTCGGACAGAAATGCTCCTTTTTTAGCAGTCGAGCTTGCCAGGGTCAACTCTCAGGCTATCCAAGCTAACAAGACTCTAAATAGTGTTCTGTGCTCGTCTGTGCAGCCAACGACAGAACAGTTAGCATGCTTTGCTCAAACTTTTCGCGATGTGTCCAAATATGTTAAAACGTGTCACACTTGCCAGATTTCCGGTAAGACAAATAAAAAACCAGAGCCTGTTCCGTTGCGTCCGATTCCTGCTGCAACTGAACCGGATAATCAAAAAAATGAAATGTTTGTATGACCGTAGGACTGAGCGCCGTTCCTTGTGTGTTGGGGATCAGGTGTTGTCTGTGATCTCTTCTCCACCTAAAGCTAAACTCCCTGGACCTTATGGTTCGTTACGAGGTGATTTTTACTTTGACAGGTTATGAGACAGCCGTAGAATCTGAAGTTTGTGTTATGTGTCCTCGACCAAGTCAATCGGAAATTGAGGAATTTGAATTCTTGGAATATCTTCCATGTGATGTGACTTTTATGCCTTATTGTTGTGTCTGTCACTGTTTTCTATTCCGAGGGCCCGGTTTAGGAGAAAAGTGGTGGATCTGCGTTGAGGGTGATGTGCTTCGCTACAGTGTTTGATATGCTTTGACACATTGTATTTGTAAACTCTTTGAATTTTATTTTATGGGGGAGGGTGTGACGTCCCTGTTGGTCATTACTTGGTGTGTGTCTTTTTATTGCCTTTGTTTTGCAGGTGACTGGCTGTTTTTGGCTTGATTAGGAGCACCAGCGCAGGTGTTTCTCGTTCTCCATAAAAGCAGTCTCTTCCTTTCAGCATGGAGGGCTCTGATCTGGTGCTGGTTCTGCTCTGGATTTGGTGGCAGCTTTTAGCTCTTCGTTTCCATACACGGCTAAAGCTTGGATCATTTTAAGCATAAATGTAAAAAAAAAGCTCATGTATTTATTTAATAATTATACTTCAAATTACGATTTCAAATCAACGATTCCATACAAAATAGCTCTTTAAAATCAAATACTTACTTTCACAGCTGCAAAACCACCAAGAAAAAGGATGCCCTGGAGATTCCACTTCACACTCTCCCTAAAAGTAACTCTAACTAAGTAGACCCTAATCTTCAAGCATACAGTGGCGGGTTTTTATGCACCTGATACCGCAAGTCGAGAAGAACAACCAATTAAATTGGCAATTCCCTCAAACCTCAGCGTGCTCCCGAGACTCAGCTCTAACCACCGATCTGCCCAAAAATAACAACCTAAAACAAAAAATTCTACATACCCAAAAAGTGCCGCTAAATCCTAACAGTGAAGTTAATCCCAGAGTTTCCCACTAAATACAGCTGTGAGCAAAATATTTTAGATAATAAAATGTACTCGTCTCTCCTACAGATTTTAACAATTCAAAACAAACTTTCCAATCCTGTTACCAGGCCAATATAACAAAATATTCACAATTCGAAACTAAATATCTCGACCAAATTAATCCTAACTAATACAAATCCCAAAACAATTAACAAAACAAAATATTACCTACTTACCAAATTCGTTCAGAAAAAAAAACTAACGCAATTCCAAATAAAAAACTATAGGTTTTAGGACGAGCCTAAAATGATGCTTAAAATGATCCAAGCTTTAGCCATGTATGGAGACGAAGAGCTAAAAGCTGCCAACAAATCCAGAGCAGAACCGGATCAGAACCCCCCCATGCTGAAAGGAAGAGACTGCTTTTATTGAGAACGAGAAACACCTGCGCTGGTGCTCCCAGTCAAGTCACAATCAGCCAGTCACCTGCAAAACAAAGGCAATACAAAGACGAACACCAAGTAATGACCAACAGGGACGTCACACCTTAGAACTGGTACACCGTTTTCGTTTGCGAAAAACAAAATGGTGGTGCCGTGGGTAGAAACGTGCAGATTAAGGGGTGGTAATGTTATAATAAGATCTCCTTCCTACGTCACAAGGGGAGCAAAATCTGACCGTTTTGTTTTTTCACATGCTTGCAGAGAAAGGCTTGCCAAAACAAAGCCTTTTTCACGTTTTCTGAGTTAGTAGATGCACGGGGGACCTGATTATAGCACTTAAACATGGAAAAAGTCAGATTTTCATGATATGTCCCCTTTAAATTTTTTCAACTATTCCTTAGAAGTCACTACAAGAATATGACTAAAAAAATTTAAATAAAAAAAAATAGTAATAAGGAATAACGCACTTAGCTGCAGAAATCATCCCCTCCTCTTAGATCAGAGTATTTAGTGTTTGGCTAAAAGCCCTGTGTTAAAGGTTGAAGGATGTTCTCACTGTTTGGATTTGAGCATCACAGCAGGTGTCAAAGTAAAGAGAAATAATTGGATTGAGCTTGAACCCAGTTTGTTAACTAGATTTTACAGATACTACAAATGTCCTATCTTAACAGGAAAAGCGAGACATTCCCTCCAACGATGACCCAGTGAGTGACATTTGTGTGGTGTTGAAGTGGTTGTGCTTTTGACAGGATTTGTTTCTCAAACTCCCATTCTCTCTACAGTACAGTATGTTTTTCACCTTTCTTTTTTCCCTCTCTCTCTCCCTTTCTCCTGTGCTCCAGCTGCCTACATTATTATTTGTGGTGATGTTGCGTAACTTTGTTGGCTGTTGGCCTGAGAGCCATGCTAGAGCTCTGCAGGGGTCAAAAGAAAGTGGAATGGGGATAGAGACAGAATTAGAGTGAGAAAGCCAATAAGTGAGTGTGTGTGGCCAAGAGATCCAGGTAATAAACCCTTTGTGCTGTGAGGCACCTACAGTACAGAATATTACAGTTTCATTGGGCTCATCCCCTATGTTGGCCTGGCTGATATTATATAATGGCGTGTTGGACACACTTAGTCAAAGGCCCTTTAAGGCTGGCCAGTGTCTTTGGTGCCCAACAGGGTAATGCTATTTTCTATAGGTATGGGAATTGAGAAAATCTGAAGATCTATTCATGAAGATAATATTTAAATAATATATTTAAAATCAGCAATAGTGAATATATATATATATATATAAAACACAGAATTGTTGACATTTTTGCAGATTTATTAAAAAAGAAAAACTGAAATATCACATGGTCCTAAGTATTCAGACCCTTTGCTGTGACACTCATATATTTAACTCAGGTGCTGTCCATTTCTTCTGATCATCCTTGAGATGGTTCTACACCTTCATTTGAGTCCAGCTTTGTTTGATTATACTGATTGGACTTGATTAGGAAAGCCACACACCTGTCTATATAAGACCTTACAGCTCACAGTGCATGTCAGAGCAAATGAGAATCATGAGGTCAAAGGAACTGCCTGAAGAGCTCAGAGACAGAATTGTGGCAAGGCACAGATCTGGCCAAGGTTACAAAAAAATTTCTGCTGCACTTAAGGTTCCTAAGAGCACAGTGGCCTCCATAATCCTTAAATGGAAGACGTTTGGGACGACCAGAACCCTTCCTAGAGCTGGCCGTCCGGCCAAACTGAGCTATCGGGGGAGAAGAGCCTTGGTGAGAGAGGTAAAGAAGAACCCAAAGATCACTGTGGCTGAGCTCCAGAGATGCAGTCGGGAGATGGGAGGAAGTTGTAGAAAGTCATAAATGATTTTAGCAAATGGCTGCAATATAACAAAGAGTGAAACATTTAAGGGGGTCTGAATACTTTCCGTACCCACTGTATATATATATATATATATATGAAGACTCCAGATGCAGAAGCCTCTAAGTCCGTTTGATGTTTTTCTTTAAAATTAGCACTTTTATCAGGCTCCTACATATAGGTTCTTCTGATTGGGCTGAGGATATACAGTATACAGGGTGCGATTTGTGAAAAAAACAGAGGGGGGGATGATTTGAAAAGTTTCACATATGTGCATTTTAAGACGTTTTAAGGCCAACAAATTGGATAACAATAGCTTTAAAACAACTATGTCAACAAATACATACATGCATGCACAGTTTTGAGGCAGCTTTAATCGCATGTTTGGTAGTTTCATGACTTCATTTACCTCAGAATAATGATGGTGCATGCCCGTAGTTTCTTTTGCGCTTTATTTAAGCTATAATAAAGCTCCCTTGTCGTCACCTGCACCTTTTCCGCGCTCGTTTGACTTGCGCCTGGCGCTGAGGCGAAGTTGGAATGCGTGTCTGAAAAGTGTCCCATTTGTTGTGGTCGTAAAGAGACAGTTCTATATAAACGCAGCGTTTTAAAAAGTATTTTTAGTTTTGGTATTTTATATGCTCTGTTGGTGGTTTGTGAAATAGCATCACCTCTGCCACCTCTGTCAAAAACGAGATAATTGAACAAATGTTCTCAGCACATAGTATACGTTCATCAAATACTTTCACTTCAAATCCACTAAATCCCAGCGCCATCCCATTCAGAAATACCAGTTTGTTGGCAGAAACCTAGAAACGCCACTTCCCTTTGTCAGCAAAAGCCTTTAACTCCACAGAAGAACACAATCGGAAGATGCAAATCGAATAATGATTTCAAGATGAATGACAGAGTGCGTATGAGCCGGCTTTCAATTGCAGAGCTGCAATTTTTTTTATCATGTTTTGTCCATCGTTACAGTGGCATTGACAAGATTTTGCAAGTAGCAAATCAACACAAAAGTGTTCATTTTGTTGCTGTAAAACTGACAGAAATGGACATTTTACTGTCTTGTTGTCCAAAGAGGTAGACAAGAGGTTTTTGCAAAAAAAAAAAAAAGCACACTTGTACTTACAGCAAAAGACAGTCAAATTTGTTAAATACCAATGAATTGACTAAAGTGACATTTTTGAAAACAAGGCATTTCAATAACTGACTAACAACCTTTTCATTGCCATTAAAGTGAAATTATTGAACCTAAACATAGGAGCCTGATAAAAAATGCTCATGAATAAACATGTCAGACGGACTTGGAGGTTTTTGCATCTGAACTCTTTATCTGCCATAGTGCTAATCACAGTCAAAACATAGTAGCCAGTCAGTGAGATTGAAAGTGGTGTATTTCTGCTCTTTTCATTGTAGTATTCATCAGACAATATTAGAGTGTGTTGACTGAAGCTGAGACTGGGCTGCACACTAAACATATTATGACGAGGCGGCGGAAGAACCGGAGGCAATTGTTCACCTCCTCCAATCTTATCAAAGGCCTCAGTCATTTGCGATCAGAGTGGAGGGGACACTCTGTACGTGAGCAGCCAGCCACTATTGCAGGTGTTCAGATTGCAAAGTATTCATCTCTCTAGACCACTTTCTCTCCATTGCCTTCCATGCTGCCACTTGACTGCTTGCCTTACTCATATAATGCTGCTAATTACAAGTAGCTGGATCCAATGAGCCTTTGTTGAGATCACTTCAAAGGGACCTTTGGAGAGATAGGGGGGACGGCACACGGTGACGGCACGCATTGGATTTATTGAAAGAAGGAGCTTGTAATTAGGTTGGAGGCTGCTGCGTCTCATAGAAAGTGGACACAACAACCCTTTTTTCTTCCGTTCTGTATCTCTGTGTCCATGAGGAGCGGCCAATTATAGCTTATTTATGGAAACAATCCGAGTGAGCACAGGATGTGGATAGTACAACACACAGATAGGTAATGTTATTATAAACATCTGAATATGAAATTGTCTCAATCAACCAATATGATTGAATGAATGCTAAAGATAAAAACACTGATCTTGCATTCAGAAGGTCCTCTAAGGACAAGTACCTTTATCTCTGGACTGGCACAGTGTCTCAATTACATCCGTAAAAAGCCCTGCTGTACCCTTCAGACCTGCTGCTGCTTATTTTAATGATGTGGCTGATAGGGAAACGAGCACAGGTGCATACAATCAACATTAAATGTATTTTTAACCGGACCTGTCCTCTGCCTCCCAAAATAGAGTAGCAGCCTGTGAGATGTTTACACAAAGCTGCTGTTCTTCACATCTAAAGGGATGTGATGCTGCTGCTGCCAGGGTCAGCTCAATTTCTGTAAGCTCCAAAGGGTTCCAGGTGTCGAAGGGTCAGGTTTCACAGAGGTGCTTGATGTTTGATCTTTAATAACCACTGTCTGTGATCTAATAATTTAGATTTACACTGTACATTGTATACTGTATGAAATACATACTGTTATACCCTACTGTACAAAAGTTTGGGGTCAGTACAATTTTTTTTTATGCTTCTTGTGCTCACCCATGATGCAATTATTTGATCGATATACAGTAAAAACAGCAATCTTGTGAATTTATATTAACTGTTTTGTATTTTTAATATATTTTAAAATGTAATTTATTAAATAATAGAAAGTTCAAAAGAACATAATAATTTTAAATTGAAATCTTTTGTAACATTATAAATGTGTTTACTGTCACTTTTGATATATTTAATGCGTCATTGCTGAATAAAAGTATTAATTTCAGTTCAAAGTACAGACAAGTTGATGTTTTCATGTTATGGCTCAAACAATATATGGTACTGTTTTGTTTAAAAACAAAACTTTTTCAAAAGAGAATTTTTGCAACACAACGTTATAATGTTTAGTTTAAAAAATACATATCCATTTTTAGATTTGCCAAAGTGATATTAAATTATCAGTATTTTTACAAATTAGCCTTGTTAGCTCAGTGAACTCAGTAAGTTTTAAATGGCAGCAAAGATAATCTAAAAGTAAAGATAGGAATCATAATAAAAATTTTTAAAAAATCTATTAATAGCCAATATATATTTAATATCGACTGTGTCTAATAAATTAAATCAGTTTTGTCCGTTAACCAATATGGTACTGATATTTTGTGCATCCTTGGGAAATAGCCTCACATTTACTATTCCAGAATTTTCCGTTTTCTTATTTCATTGAAATTAGACTGCTACTTTTAGCTAATGAACCTAAACTGAAGTGAGACAACAGAAACACTTTATTACAAATTAATGCTAACACAATTTGCTAATTCATTGCTATGAGCTGATTTAATGATTCAACTCAGTGTTAAAATTAATTCATTGCTTCTTGCCAAGTCTAATTATTTTGTTAATTTAGCTTTATTTTTGGCCCTAGTTATTAGCCAATCAACTCGCAGACCACTTGAAATCCTTCACGGACCACAGTTTTCAAGAACCATTGCTTTTGCTGATTGACAGATCATGGAAAAGGCTTTCTTGATAAAAGAAACTCAATCGCCTTTGAAAGGTAGCATGCTTGTGTCTGATCTAGACATGTTTATCTAATATTTTCCGTCATTACCATCTTTGATTCAGTTACCATAGCTGGTTTGCTGTGCATTAGATTTTCCTAGACAGAATGAATCTTTATGATCAGATGAGAAAACATCATGCTGTTACCTAAAAATGGCCCCCCATACATATTCAGTAGCAGCATAGACTCCATCGCTAATGAGTGTTGTTGAGGTCCCTGCGGCCAAAACTACGTCAGTTCAACAGCAAATAGGGATTAGATTGTGGCTAGGTGTAGTCACAAAATCTTTTAGTTTTAAGACTTTTGCAAAGTCTTTGTATGAACATGTAATCAAGCCTTACTCTGCTTTATTGATTGGTTGTCTCAACTTAAGATCTGTGGATCAATGAAGAGGAAGTGGGACTCAAAGAAATGTTTACGCTCCCTCTGCTGGACAGACAGTTAGTAATGATTGTATTGTAATAATCTAACTTAAATCATTCTCAGATTCACTCTGCTGTAAAGTAATGCTGTTGAAACTTCTCATATGATCTCATGACCCTCTTTTTTGCTTTGCAGTGGGGCGTCTCCTCATCGAATTCAGCTCACAGATAACCCTCGAGCGGGTGCAAAGAGAGAACCCTAATGTGACAGAAGGGGGAAAATACACTCCTTCGGATTGCCGGCCGAAACAAAAGGTGGCCATCATCATCCCATTCAGGCACAGAGACAACCACCTGAAATACTGGCTTCACTACCTGCACCCAGTCCTGCGCAGACAGAAGATCGACTATGGGATCTATATCATCAACCAGGTTAGTGTGTGTGTATGTGAGTTTCTGTAGGACACTTGAGCTTTTGATGTAGACCTGAATCCATATGATCCCTCTATGTCAACACAGGGGTAACACACTGATCCGACAAAAGCTGATGAAGTGTCTGTTGCCATTGGGCAGCGTCTGTCGGTGCAGTGTGAATTGGCCTATAGAATACTAAATGAACTGCTTTTGTGCAGAAATAGCTAATTAATTAATATATTGACTTTTTTGTTTGCTAATCTTCAACAGATTTGCTATATNTAATCTTCAAAATATTTGCTATATATTTATATATATATTTGCATATATATATATATATATGTCATATTATATATGTAACAGAGGCCAGCCGTGAGAGTTGTACAGGTAAACCTCACTCACTTGATCTCAAGAGACACACTAGCGACTGACGCCAGAGACTGTGGTCTTTAGCGTCCTTGTTAGTGCACCCGCCTCTCATGGCAGGGACCTGGGTTCGAGGCCTGCACGGAGTGGGGAAGGGCTGCCCCCTAATATTCAACTAATCGTTAGCTGACTAGAAGAGTCTTAGTCAACCAAAAATTGTATTAGTCTGTTAGTCGCATAAAAAAAACCCCTTGTGGCATAGTCACACAGTCCGTGAGGAACAGATCATTAACGGCAGTATTTCGGGTAGGAAATCTAAACGTTCCCCTATCATCCGTCAACCTCAAATTTGGCTTATCATTTGAAAAATGTAAGTAGTAGCAACTTTATATGGCCGTTCTATTATTAGGCGCATATTGTGCTTAGCCCGTGTGTCCACCAAAGCACTTTTTTCTGAGGCTAGCGTATTTTCACAATTGTTTTCAATTGTTTTCAGCTGGCTTAAAATGCTTTGGTGGACACACGGCCTTACTGCAAGACATGGAGGCGCCGGCGCGATCACTTGCATTTTTATCTGATAACAGTGGAAACAACTTAAAATACTCAGTCATTTTTATAACATTAACAACAGTAACAATAAGGGTAATACATCATTCAAAACTGTAAAGAGTCTACTTTTTAACTCACATTTACATTTATGCATTTGGCAGACGCTTTTATCCAAAGCGACTTACATTGCATTATACTATACATTTGTATCGGAGTATGTGCAATCCCTGGGATCGAACCCATGACCTTGGCATTGCTAGTGCCATGCTCTAACCACTGAGCTACAGGAAAGCTTATAACAAGAAAACATTGTGCCTTTGTAGAATGCTCTGAATGTTCGGTCTCTGTGAATTTGATCATGTCAAAAAATAAACCAAAACTAAGCTTGAAATGTCAAGTGATTGTCAACCAATTCAAGTGGAAAACAAATATTCTCAGTTTATGTAATCCGAATGAAACGTGCATATCGACACGTCCACTACTGTGATGACGAGTCAGCATCATCGACTTAATCTTTGCAGCCGAAAACACAGAAAACATTATCAATAAATTATTAAAATGTTTAGACAGTCTCCTTGCTTTTTTCATGACGCATTCATAATCGTTACTTTTTGCCGGTGCGCTGTGGCAAGCTTTATGCGTAGCCGCTGATTAGGCCTTATCACATAGCCGCTGATTAGGCTATGTATTATATATGGGCAATTAAAGGCTCATTATTATGATTTATATGGCTTATTGATATACACATGTGATTAGTCGGCTAATTGCTTAAATGAACGACTACTAGTTGACTAGAAAAATCTTTAGTCAAGGGGAGCCCTAGAGCAGGGCGAGTAGGACCTGAGGGGTTACATATATTTGCTTATTTACATTTGGCAGCTTTTTTCCAATGATGCAGACATGGCAGTTAATTTTCTCCTCCAACATCTTGGAAAATACTACAAGAAAAGAGATCTGTGGGGGTAGGGGAATATGGTTAGGATCGAACTCTGATTTGGACCAAGCAATCAAACCATTTGTGGAAACAGCTGGAAGCATTGCTTCTCTTCCACCTCCCCCTCTTTCATCAGTCTGTTGTTCTGTGTGTGGAGTGACCCTGGAGGGGCGGCAGAGATGTTCAAGGCCATGAGAAATCATTAGCCTGCTTGCCACATTGTTGTCTGCCTAGGCCTGTGTTGTTTGGGTTAATGAGTGCAATCAAAAGTTTGCAGCTATCCATCTTCAAAGTTTGCAGAGTAATGATGTGACCTGTCGAGCGGAGAGCGCTGAGAGATCTATCTGTGGAGTAACAAATAAGGGCGATAAGTCTGTAATGGATGGAGCATCAGCTGAACTCTGGGCTAAGGTTACCTTCCCTTTCTTAGAGCCATCGCATCACTAAATGCAGGTCAAATATGTGACAGATTGATTTTCATCCTCACATTTTGACCTTTTTTATCTTCAAGATTTAAAACCACTAAACAGGGACATAAAACTAGTCAGTTTTTTAGTGCAGTCTTTAGTATCCGTGTGACAGTTGGCGTTGTTTTAAAATGCAAAGCATTTGGATCTTCCTCAGGCTCAGGCTTACAATCACAGACAACTATAAACTGAATCGATTTAGCTGGTGTTGTCAATTGATTACAAATTGTAATTGAATTAATTACAGGATATGCTGATTAGTCAATTAAATTATTCATGATTAACAGCATAAATCAGTATTTGCTGAGAAAAGACCTCAGATGAAGACTAGTATGTATGTACATATTAGTATGTTTTATACATACAATTGGACATTCAGTAAAAGTACAAAGGCAGATTTTTTTTTATAACATAAATGTCTTTATTGTCACTTTTGGTCAGTTTTTTTCTTTGTTTAGTACATCCTTGGATGCAGTGCAATGGCTAATTCTCTTTAGCCATTGCTTTGCATATTTTTTCAGCATCTCCTGATATGAGTGTTAAGTTAAAAACAGTTTACAACTCTTTTAAAATTTTTAAAAGGCACTTTGAGAATGTTTTGTTCCTTTCATTTGTGCTCCATTTCAAAAGTTGCATCTGTATCTGTAGAATGCATTGTGTCCGAATATCTTGCTCATTCTGGTGAGGTTTGAAGAGACAAATTGCCTGCAGGAGCAGTTGGATTTTGGGTGACATAAAGGTTGTAAATACATTTCTTCAATGGTAGATTATTATAGAATTTACTTATCCTCTCTTAAGATTTTTTCTGTAATATTTGAACTCATTGAAGTCTTTGAAGTCCATCTCATATCACACAAATCTCCTCTTCTGACTCAACACTTGTTAGTAAACTTAAAGGGTTAGTTCACCCAAAAATGAAAATTCTGTCATTTATTACTCACCCTCATGCCGTTCCACACCCGTAAGACCTTTGTTAATCTTCAGAACACAAATTAAGATATTTTTGTTGAAATCCGATGACTCAGTGAGGCCTCCATAGCCAGCAATGACATTTTCTCTCTCAAGATCCATAAAGGTACTAAAAACATATTTAAATCAGTTTATGTGAGTACAGTGGTTCAATATTAATATTATAAAGCGACAAGAATATTTTTTATTTAAATATGTTTTTAGTACATTAATGGATCTTGAGAGAGGAAATGTCATTGCTCCCTATGCAGGCCTCACGGAGCCATCAGATTTCAACAAAAATATCTTAATTTATGTTCCGAAGATTAACGAAGGTCTCATTGGTGTGGAACGGCATGAGGGTGAGTAATAAATGACAGAATTTTCATTTTTGAGTGAACTAACCCTTTAAGCCTTCAGAGACACCCTAAAAAAACGTATGCCAACATTCATGTTTGCGCGTCTGTTTTGTTTCCTCATGCTGTGCTGTCAAATTGAGTTGAGTGGGTCTCATCAAAAATGTAAAATGTGTAGCTAGTTATTTGCGCTGTCAGAGCTGAGCACTGAGGTACGCACAACATATGCACATACACGCTCAATTGTGACATTATGCACTCTGCGTTTTCATTACGCAAGCAGTAACAGTAAATTTTTGTGCTCAGCTCAGTATAACTGAACAAAATGAGCTGAAGGCCAGTGTTTTGCTCTCTTCTCAGAAAAAGATGTTTGTTAAATGAGTGCATTTCTGTACGTTGGAGTAGCTGGTACATCCAGTACCGGTTTACCTACCATTAGGAGACAAAGACAACAGGACCCTTTCAATTTTGAAAGCACTACATATGTTATGTAACAGAAGTTTGTGTCTCCAGTTTGTGGGTTTAACCGTTTGATATAAAGTGCAGTTTAGAAATTTTCTTCAATGTGTTGATCGTCATTATCCATAAATCTGTAACGATACACAAAACTGAGTGTTTGGTATGTACCTCGGTTTTGAAGTCACGGTTCGGTTTGGTACGGTTCGGTATAGCAGGGGGAGAAAACTAAACAAAATTGCTTCATTTTTTTTATTAAATAGTAGTTCACTGAACAAATTGTGTCTCTGTCTTTAAATTAATTGAAAGAAGAAAAAAAAGAAGAAAGAAAGTACATTATAATTCAATTATAATTAAAAGTTTCTTAAGGATAAAAAAAAATCTGCTAATGCTGTAAACTATATAGGGAGCACTTACTTGCACATTACTATAATATTAAAGGTTCAGAGCCCAAACTATTAGCCTAAATTCAGTTGCTAATTATTTTTAGATATAATAAACACTCAAATAACAAATTTTATGCAAACTTTTAAACTGCACATAAGGCAGTTTTTGCATTAACTTCTAAATCTAATTATAAAATTTAGTTTTTATTACAATTTGTTGTTGAAATATAATCATAATCAAATATAATCATTTACACAGTGGCTGCCATTTTCATGACAGATTTATTTAAACATACTATAAAAAATTAAGACATCTAACAAGTTAAGTAAAATGTAATGAATACAGTGGGTACGGAAAGTATTCAGACTCCCTTACATTTTTCACTCTTTGTTATATTGCAGCCATTTGCTAAAATCATTTAAGTTCATTTTTTTTCCTCATTAATGTACACACAGCACCCCATATTGACAGAAAAACACAGAATTGTTGACATTTTTGCAGATTTATTAAAAAAGAAAAACTGAAATATCACATGGTCCTAAGTATTCAGACCCTTTGCTCAGTATTTAGTAGAAGCACCCTTTTGATCTAATACAGTCATGAGTCTTTTTGGGAAAGATGCAACAATGCAAAACACCACCATGCTTCACTGTTGGGACTGTATTGGACAGGTGATGAGCAGTGTCTGGTTTTCTCCACGCATACCGCTTAGAATTAAGGCCAAAAAGTTCTATCTTGGTCTCATCAGACCAGAGAATCTTATTTCTCACCATCTTGGAGTCCTTCAGGTGTTTTTTAGCAAACTCCATGCGGGCTTTCATGTGTCTTGCACTGAGGAGAGGCTTCCGTCGGGCCACTCTGCCATAAAGCCCCGACTGGTGGAGGGCTGCAGTGATGGTTGACTTTCTACAACTTTCTCCCATCTCCCGACTGCATCTCTGGAGCTCAGCCACAGTGATCTTTGGGTTCTTCTTTACCTCTCTCACCAAGGCTCTTCTCCCCCGATAGCTCAGTTTGGCCGGACGGCCAGCTCTAGGAAGGGTTCTGGTCGTCCCAAACGTCTTCCATTTAAGGATTATGGAGGCCACTGTGCTCTTAGGAACCTTAAGTGCAGCAGAAATTTTTTTGTAACCTTGGCCAGATCTGTGCCTTGCCACAATTCTGTCTCTGAGCTCTTCAGGCAGTTCCTTTGACCTCATGATTCTCATTTGCTCTGACATGCACTGTGAGCTGTAAGGTCTTATATAGACAGGTGTGTGGCTTTCCTAATCAAGTCCAATCAGTATAATCAAACACAGCTGGACTCAAATGAAGGTGTAGAACCATCTCAAGGATGATCAGAAGAAATGGACAGCACCTGAGTTAAATATATGAGTGTCACAGCAAAGGGTCTGAATACTTAGGACCATGTGATATTTCAGTTTTTCTTTTTTAATAAATCTGCAAAAATGTCAACAATTCTGTGTTTTTCTGTCAATATGGGGTGCTGTGTGTACATTAATGAGGAAAAAAAAATAACTTAAATGATTTTAGCAAATGGCTGCAATATAACAAAACGTGAAAAATTTAAAGGGGTCTGAATACTTTCCGTACCCACTGTATATAGGCTAATATAGTGCATATATTTAGCAAAAGAGTTTCGCATTTCTGTAGCAAGCTAACAAGCTGTGGACTCGCCTGAGGGAAATGCTACGTCACACAGCGTTTACAAGCTGTTTTATTGATGTTTTTTGACTGATTGAGCGATTTCACAAGATATTAAATGTTTCAGTAAGTTGTATTGTATCTTTCAACATACCTTCAGATGTTCATTCATGTTTATACTGTAACTAGTATTAAAGAGGAAGAGATGATCACGTTCTCTTGTGCTCCACACTGCTGCTTGAACTGAGGCGTCTATAAAGAGATCTGTCATGATATATCAGAGTGTCAAAACTGGATTTTTTGTTTGAATTTCATGATAAAATGGACAGAATTTGAAAGATGACACTTGATAATGTTTCTTATAGAAAGTAACAAAACGTGGAGCTTATTGTGATTATTGGTGGTTAGGCTACAATGCTGCATTCATAGATCCAATGGGCCAGGGCTGGGCAGGGCAGCAGGGGGCGGGGCGCGTTCGCTATGCCATGAGAGTATCGCTGTACGTACCGTGGATGGTGTATCACGTTTTTTTGGTTCGGTTTGAATATTGTTTCACCCTATTTGTTATATTATAACACAATACATGATACATTGAAATACAAATGTACAGAAATACAAATGCTGTATGACTTTCTTCCGTGGAACACAAGATATTTTGAAACTCTGGGATGTCAAAACATCATTGGAACCCTTTGACTTAAACAGTTCTCTAAAATATTTTCTTTTGTGTTCCACTTAAAAAAAAAAGTCATACAAGTTTGGAACGACATGTGGGTCAGTAAATGATGACAGAATTGTTCAGTGAACTATCCCTAAGGTTGTCAAATTCTGCTCTAGATGATGTAATGATGTTTAAAAAACAGACCATTTTCACAGAAACATGCAGTTCATGGAAAATAGTATAAAATCACAACTTTATGAAAATCTGCTTTTATTAAATTCCCCAGGCACTGCATTTTAATGACAATCCTCCTTTTTATCACATTATTAAGGAATTGGAAGTGCATAGAAACCTTTATTCCTTTTTTCTCGATCTGGAGTCAGAGCTTATGAAATACGGTCTCATTAGATTGAAGTGAAAAATAATGAGCATTATTTTAAAAGTGCCCTCTATGACAATAGATTTCTCCTTTCAAACATTCACATGTTCACAAAGGATTTGCATTACTGCCGGAAAGCTGCCCTGCTGACTCTTTTGTTTAAGCAGCGATGGTCACAGATCAGTGACTCTTATGAGGACGATTCATCATTGCTGTGACCTCTGCTGCTTGCTGTCGAACTGAAATAGTTTGAATCGCGCTGGATCTCATCCAGTAAACTCAAAGGACAGATGCTGAGTTCAGCCAGGTTTTCTTTAAAAGGTTTACACACTGCCTATGTCGAGTCATTCCTCATCAGTATCACCCACTAGAAAACACACTGTATAATGTGAACACAACAGAAAGTGACAGGTGCTGAAAAAATAAAAACCATTTAAGGCAGGTCAATAAGGACTCTCTCGTCTCACTCTCCCTCCCTGTTTGTCTTTTCCTTTTCCACTCTCACACTTTCTGCAGGATGACAGTTGGGAGTACTTCATGTATCATGCTCACTGGAGTGTTAAATGATTTTAAGTGAGGCTGCTTTACCCAGGACTGGGGGGAGATGTGCTAATTCTTCAGATATTTGGGCTGCCGGATAAATGCTGTCATGTCCCAAGAGGGTTGTAATGTTGGCTTTGGAAAGGTGAACCGGTAGGATAGCCCTCTTTTTACCTCAGTTCTTCTCACGTCTGACCACTTCAGGAGGTTTGACACATTCTGGCTTAACAAGTTAAATACTGAAAGGTTTATTTTTTGTGTATAAAGCAGGTTTTAATGATACATGAAAGCCAAAGTTAGTTTGGTGAGGATATTATGTTCTGTGGTACTGTTGGGATTCACCAACTGACTGTTGATTAGTGAGTTTGACTAGTTCAGTTACATTAAACTCATCCAGTGGTTCTCAGTTGGTGAGAAATTACGACAAACTCAAATGCAATTCTAAATGTAAAAAATTAAAGTCTCTACAACCTGTCAAATGGTGTTTGCATATGTCACCTGGTAGAAGCTAGCCAATTATTTTAATCAGGAATATTTTATAGATGATGTAAAAAAAGTGTTGTTAGACAAACTCTGTCAGAAAAGTTGTGTCTCTGACTCATCGTCTTTAAAGCAAAGCTTCTTCAGCAGCACAATTACGTTGTACTTCAGATCACCTGCGAGGAGCAATGTTCCCATTGTTGGCATAATCCTTACAACTCTTTTGTCTGAACATTTAGTAATTTTGTGCAATTAAAGATGTGTATATATCTTAAATTATAGATATTTTACCTTTTTTGAATATCTGTCAGCTACCACATTGAAGCTCTGCATGCTATTTTGCTTTTCTTTTTGAGACTTTTGCCTATACAGATGGAGTTTTTCTTATTTTTTGGCTTATTTTTTTTTTCTTCAGTTTTTGAACACAGCAGTGTGTGCTGTTTACACCCACTTAGAAAAGTCTGAAAAGTTTACTTATACTTTACTTTTCCTTAAGTAGAAAGGGTTTACTTAAAGGGGACCTGTTATGCAAAATTAACTTTTATGAGGTGTTTGAACACAGATGTAAAAATCCACCCACTCCTTTTTTTATAATACCCATAAATCATAAACGGTTTCTCCAAACAAGCTAATTTCCCCCTACTCTTACGTAAGCCCCGCCCATGACTGGCAACGGAATCTGCCCTATTAGCTTAGCTCCTCCCCTGAGTGAGCTGTACACAGTCCGCCATGTTTATCCTCTCGCCAGAGCATTTAACAGCAGCATTCATGTAAGAAATGCATTCTTATTAAAGCTACTAAAGTTATTCAGTCAAGAGCAGTGAGTGATTTTCTGTTTTTCTTTTTTGTTTGGTTCATATTAACAGACGATGAACTGCAATGTCATGTGAGCGTGGCCACGATAGAGATAATAATAAAAACCGAACAGATGTTTTGTTCGTTTTTAGCAGAGTATCAGAGGCAAGAGTTGTAGAGGCTCGCCCTCTTCTGGGCGGGGAGCAGCAGCCCGTTTGCATTTAAAGACACATGCACGAAAACAGCGTGTTTTTCCTTGCACTCAAAAATGAGCATTTACAACATGGTATAATAAATGATCTGTGCTGTGTGGTATTTTGAGCTGAAATCTCACAGATACATTCTGGGGACACCTGAGACTTTTATAACATCTTGTAAAAAGGGGCATAATAGGTCCCCTTTAAGACTAACTGGTCATTCAATAGAAGTATAGTTATGATATTCTTATCTATATTCTAATATTCTTATCTATTCAAAACTTTGGGTTTGGTAAGATTTGTTTTTAAATATATTAGAAAACAGTTCTTTTAAATTGTAATAATATTTTGTAATATTACAGGTTTTGACTTTGACTGTTTTTTAAATTAAATTAATGCAACCTAATTTTCAGCATCATTTACTCCAGTCTTCAGTGTCACATGATCCTTCAGATATCATTCTAAAATAAACATTTATTATTATCTATGCTAAATAGTTATGCAAACTTTTTAACAGTAGTGTATATATTTATAGATGGATACCAGTCTTCTGAATGCAGCTTCATGTTGACCTTAAACAAATGCATGCGTTAATGTTTATTTCCCACAGTATCTTTCATACATACAAGGCATGACTCATTATTCAGTCTCAAAATCGTTCCTCTTGAATGTAATAAATACTCTTGCCTGCCTGTTCTTTCTCAACCTTCAGACATCCTCCAACTCTCTTTCACCACACACGGGGCGCCTCTAGCCGCCTCCTCTTGCTTCACAAGCTGATTGTTGCCATGTCTGGTTATGATAGCGCTGTGCGGGGAAGGACGAGGACTGTGTCTCGGTAGGGGCTGCCAGGGACACAGGCCAATGTTTCCCTGCCTCCCATCATGCAGATTGTGTTCACTGGACAACTTCCCAGATGCACAGAACAAACTAATATGCAGACTGTAAACCTGTACTCACTAATACAACACGATGGGCTTCAGTTCTGTAGAGCATGATACTATAGAGTGCATCGAGATGTGTTAGCATTACTGATGTCCATGTACATATTAGCCTCATTGAGCCCTCAATTACATTTTACCTCATGTTTCTTGTATCTACAAGAAAATTTCAAGTCTATTTTAATGATAATATTATGCTAAAATTTCCTTCATAATGTATGAGATTCAAGCTTTGACATGTATTATGCAAGATGACCAGCCTGTCAGATTTACTTACCAAATCTTCAGTGTAAAAACATGAAACTTTTACAAGGAACTGAATGCGTTAACATGTTAAATACCAAATTATTGACATTGAGTTATTAAATATATTGACAGTCGTGGTAGGCTGGTATTGTAAGCTAAAATTCTAGAATCGATCCGAACCTCTACAGGATTTTGCTCTGTGTGTGATATCTGAGATTTTCAACGTCATGTTCTTCAGTTGTGCAGTTAAGACACATGATTGAAAGATCCTGCTTTCATCTGAGGGCACTTGGGGATGCAGGATATTTATGATGTGGTACTGCCGTCACTGCTGACCTTTAAGATGTCATGTCATCACAGCGGCCTATCAGCGTGTCATTTCCTGTTCTGTTCTTTTTCTCCACCTGTCTGCCTCTTGCTCACGTGAGGATAAATAAGGAATGAGAGTGAATAACAGCCTTGTTTTCATTATTTGTCTGCAGAGGGGGGAAAGTCAAGCTTGGGCAGATTGGATGTTCGAGCCGACAGGGAAACAACCCAACATGTTATTGCATGTCACTCACTTGGCAACAGCAGGGCTACTTCCTGTTTTGTTTGAGTCATTGTTTTGTGCTGTCTGTGGTTCTGGTGTCGGGGTGAGTGCGGTATTATGTGCTGTCATTCTAATGAGATTAGATACAATCCCTAAGATTTCCATTGAAACGACTGCCAGCTTGGTAGAGCCATGAGCAGCGAGAGAGGCGCTTGGTGTGTGCTTGACATAGACGTGTTGTGTCTAATCTTCTGTTGTGATTAGAGTCCGGTTCCCATGGCCACTCCAGATCTCCTACACTCCTACACTGCACTGTCAGCACTATCTGTTAGCTAGTGTAGGAGACAGGGAATCTATCATCCAATCATTGGTATCTTGTTCGGATTAAGGTAGTCACAATACCAATACTTCAGTGAACATACAGTACTTCTTTAATTAAAAACGTATATTCGGGTCATTGACAAATAAGGTTTTTAAAAGTGTAAAAAAAAAACATAATGGAGATATAATTAATTTTGAAGTTTTATTAAGTGTTAACAATGAGATTGTGTGGTTTTTATAATCAATTAACACTGATTTTGTCATTTTTTACAAGATGGACAAAATTAATAAAAAGTAATTTGGTTTAACCAAAATTTCGGTTTTACCGAATGACACTTGGTTATATCGAATGACGATATTTTCAAACACTGCTAACAGGCCGATATCTAGCTAGCAAACAAAAGGACAATCAAACATTTTATATTTAGTACAAGTTTTTTAAATATTACAACATTTTCCATGTTTTATAGAGGTTGTACCGAATTACCTGATGTTTCGGGACGTGCGTATGAGCGAGTGAGATAGTTAAGAGAGAGTTAGTTACTTTGCTTCACGACCATGTAGTCCTGTGCAGGGGCACGTTCAAGCTCAAACCGGTGCGCAACGTTTTGCTACGGTTTCTGTGTTGAACGACATGTTTCCTGGAAACGGTGTGCAACGGTGTGCAACAGATTTGAGATACGTTTTTTTCTTGTTTGGTGGGTGTGTCAAAAATGTTAGCCCAATCAGCATCAACATGCATATAAACCACGCGGTATTAAAGAAACAGCTCGTAAATGAAATAAACATCTAAATAAATTCACAAGAGCAAGTATATTGTTTGCACATGTTTATTTACATTAATGGCAAAATAACTTAAATAATAAGAGCACAAGTATAGATCTGGAACTTCTTTAAGTCTGTCAAAATATCGTTTAGTAATTGCAATGTCTTCTGGTCCATATCCTTTCCTTAGGAAGGTGTGCTAGACACTGATTAATGTTACATAAAACATACTATACTTGTATATTTTGCTATTGTATTGTAGAGTGATACTTTCATAAACTTTCATAAACATAAAGACAAATGTTGGATCACAATAATTAGGAACCACAGTTTCCACAAATCCCTTCACTCGATTGAAATGTTTTATTCTGGACGGCAAGGGCAGTGACTGTAACACCGAGCGTATTTTGCAATATTAAACATGTAGCCTATTTATACCGACTTCATCAGGCTCCGAAAATTCTTCAAAAAGAATACAAAGAATGGCCTTCTCAGCTGCCATAGTTGCATCTCTTGCGTCATCAGAACAGGGTGTTCAACGCACCACCGTTTCCGTTTAAAAAACGTTTTGCAACGTTTTGTCGGGGCTGAACGCAGCCCAGGTGTCTGAATGATGTTACATCCTGTCACATGATACTGACCGCATGACTTGATCCAAAATGGTCCCTTTATATTGGTTACTCCGAATGACATCAATGAAATTCATTCATTTCTGGACATTCTTTCTCATAACAAAGCAACGACTTCTACACATAATTTTAATACCATTTTGCACTATGTTAATACATGATGTTATAAAATCATGCCAGAATAAAAAAAAATACATTTATTATATTTTAAGATATTTTAATCACAAATGAAATGGCTGTATTGGCCTTTGGACGGTTAAACCGAATGACCTTTTGACACTTCAAAATCTTTAAAATACCTTTATATGTAGCAAAATATAATTCAAACCTTTTGGATTCAATAAAAGAGATCTAGTTGTACTACCTTATATACTTTGGATGTCATATCTTTGTTTTTTATTATTATTAAGGCCTTTGGACAAAAAAATGACCCGTCACGTCTTTGACCCATTCAGACATATTACCAATTACAAGCAAAACATATTTCATGTAATAGAACCAAAATGACGTTTTTGTTATCGAACCTTAATATTATTATTATTATTATTATTATACATTGATCAAAAGCAGTAGCAGTAAAGATGTTACAAAATATTAAGCAGCACAATTGTTTTTAATATTATTAATAATAAGAAATGTTTTTGGACACCAAATCTGCATACAATAATGGTTTCTGAAGGATCATGTGACACTGAAGTCTAGAGTAAGGACTCATCCATCCATCCAATTCAGATTTGCAATCATATGAATGAATTTCATTTAATTTCACATATTTATTTAATATACATATTTATTAATTTAATTACATATATTTAAAATAT
>RJVU01044706.1:1831602-1859308 GCA_003731715.1 Anabarilius grahami
TAAGTTAAAACAAGGTTAATTCAATAAAATTAAAGGGATAGTTCGCCCAAAAAATGAAAATTCTGAAAATTCAAATTAAGATATTTTTGATAAAATCTGATGGCTCAGTGAGGCCTTCATTGCCATCAAGATAATTAACAGATGCCCAGAAAGCTACTAAAGACTTATTTAAAACCGTTCATGTGACTACAGTGGTTCAACCTTAATGTTATGAAGCGATGAGAATACTTTTTGTGCGCCCAAAAACAAAAATAACGAGTTTATTCAACAATATCTAGTGATGGGTGATTTCAAAACACTGTTTCATGAAGCTTTACGAATCTTTTGTTTCAAATCAGTGGTTCCGAGCGCCAAAGTCACGTGCTTTCAGTAAATGAGGCTTTGTTACGTCATAAGTGTTTCGAAATTTCAATGGTTCACGTGACTTTGGCAGTTTGATACGTGCTCTGAACCACTGATTCGAAACAAAAGATTCATAAAGCTTCGAAGCTTCATGAAGCAATGTTTTAAAAATCGCCCGTCACAAGATATTGTTGAATAAAGTCGTTTATTTTGTTTTTTTGACGCACAAAAAGTATTCTAATCGCATTAAGGTTGAACCACTGTAGTCACGTGAACTGTTAAAAAATAAATTTAGTACCTTTCTGGGCATTTGAAAGTGTAAATTAACTTGCTTTAAATGCAGGCCTCACTGAGCCATTAGATTTTATCAAAAATATCTTAATTTGTGTTCTGAAGATGAATGAAGGACTTACAGGTGTGGAACGACATGAGGGTGAGTAATTAATGACAGAATTTTCATTTGTGGGTGAACTTACCCTTTAAATAATAACAAGGTTGCAAGCTATCACTCATAAATTAAAGAAAAATATTAGTTTTAGTATTAAACAGGGATACATGAATGGGTACATGAATGCAGTTAACATGACGATTTGTGTAAAAATTGAGAAAATGCATTGAGATTATTCACGTTCAAGAAAGCAGAGTGTGTGCAGTGCACCAAAAAACAAGACTGCATGTACTGTATACAAGGCACTGTTTTTACACAGCCCTCACTAAAGCAGCAGAATAAGCTGTTGATGTCTCATAGCTTGGCCTTGCCAGATTGAGCTCAATTAGATCTATTGCCTATAATACTGCTGAGAATGTAATGGCGTACTTTGAGATAAAAAATTAATATTGGTCTCAACTGAAACTTTTTCCCTTTCTGTCTCAGTTTTATATTTCATTTGTCTCTCTCAGCGTAGAAGTTGACCTTGCTGGGGAGGCATCTGCCACAACATGAAAACAACCCCTACTGAGACTGATCAGAGAACTGTTGTGTTCACCCGAGAGCTGAAGTCTGCCAGCTCTGCTTAATCAAGATTATGTGTTCAGCAGTCCCTGCACCGTACACTCAGAGCAGAGAGGTGGCTGGCTATTCAGGGTCAGTATTGGTAATCAGTGCTGTCGTTTTAGGCTGTTGCACAGATATAATACAGCAGTATGTTGGGAGGGAATGATGGTTGGTGGCGATTTCATTGTGCTACTGTGTGCTTTTCCATGTGCCCTTCATTGAAAAGCTTCAGCTTTTGTGTGTTTGTTGTACTCAACAGCATTTTTATTGTTTTGTCATCTATCTATCTATCTATCTATCTATCTATCTATCTATCTATCTATCTATCTATCTATCTATCTATCTATCTATCTATCTATCTATCTATCTATACACTGTCTGTCTGTCTATACACTGTCTGTCTGTATATACACTGTCTGTCTGTCTATATACTGTCTGTCTATCTGTCCATTTGTCCGTCTATCTATCTATCTATCTATCTATACACTGTCTGTCTGTCTATACACTGTCTGTCTGTCTATCTGTCTATACACTGTCTGTCTGTCTATACACTGTCTGTCTGTCTTTCTGTCTGTCTATACACTGTCTGTCTATCTGTCTATCTGTCCATTTGTCCGTCTATCTATCTATCTATCTATCTATCTATCTGTCTGTCTGTCTGTCTGTCTGTCTGTCTGTCTGTCTGTCTGTCCGTCTGTCTGTCTGTCCGTCTATCTATCTATCTATCTATCTGTCTGTCTGTCCGTCTATCTGTCTATCTATCTGTCTGTCTGTGTGTCTGTCTGTCCGTCTATCTATCTATCTATCTATCTATCTATCTATCTATCTATCTATCTATCATCTATCATCTATCTATCTGTCTGTCTCTGTCTGTCTGTCTATTTGTCTATCTGTCTGTCTGTCCGTCCGTCTATCTGTGTGTCTATCTATCTATACACTGTCTGTCTATCTGTCTGTCTGTCTGTCTGTCTATACATTGTCTGTCTATCTGTCTGTCTGTCCGTCTATCTATCTATCTATCTATCTATATATACACTCTGTCTATCTGTCCGTCTATCTATCTATCTATCTATCTATCTATCTATCTATCTATCTATCTATCTATCTATCTATCCATCTGTCTGTCTGTCTGTCTATACACTGTCTGTCTATCTGTCCATCTATCTGTCTGTATATCTATCTATCTGTCTGTCTGTCTGTCTATCTATCTATCTATCTATCTATCTATCTATCTATCTATCTATCTATCTATCTATCTATACACTGTCTGTCTGTCTGTCCGTCCATCTATCTGTCCATCTATCTATCTGTCTGTCTGTCTATCTGCCCGTCTGTCTGTCTGTCTGTCTCTTTATACTCTGTCTGTCTGTCTGTCTGTCTGTCTGTCTGTCATCTGTCTATCTATCTATCTATCTATCTATCTATACACTGTCTGTCTGTCGATCTATCTATCGATCGTATGTATTTATAGTACTACTTATATTTATTTATTTTTGAATATTCTGTATGTATATTATTTTGTACATTCATTCCACTGTCTTTGCTGATTTTAATGATCTTTTTATATAATATAATGTAAAATAATATAACAAACTATTTACACGCTTCTGTGTGTCTGTCAGATAAAATGCAGATGCAGCGCAAATGTGTTGGGAAGCCTGTATAACAGCCTTTTTTAGTTTGCTTCCTGATAAATTCATGGATGTTTTGGCTATATCTTAATAGGTTTTAGTATTACCCTGATACCCTGATTGGATCCTTGGAGCACGTTTCTCTGTTTTTAAACAGGACAAAAATGTTGTCCATTTGCAAGACACCGACATATTCCATATAAACTCAGTGAAAAGTGGTTATTCATTTTCTATGGCTATCTGTTACTCCTGACTCCAATTTGTGATTAATGTAATTGAGTGGCTGCAGTTGTTCTGGGCTGTGTTTTTGTCTCTGAGGGATAAGCGTTGTGCGGGGGCCAGCTGTGTGCCGGAGCATGCTGATGTCGTCTGAGCTTTGTGTCTGATGTGGGCGCTGCTTAATGGCTTTCGTAATATTCCTCCAACCTTCAGTTATTCACATAGTTTGCAAATTAATCCGCCATCTTCATCCATTACGACACCTCAGAACAAAATCTAGAAGTGAGTGAGACAAAAACAAGATTTTTGAAGGTTGTTAAGAGTGGATCCTCTCAAAGCTTGCGGGGGATATAAACATCCAGGTGGAAAAGATTTGAATGATGTAATGTTTCATTCTCACTCTGCAACAGGGTTTGTGTTGGGGTTTTGCACCAGGTACCAGGTCAATGTAATCAATCACTTTATATCTCCATGGTGTGTGATTTTGTTGAATTTAACCATACTACCCATTCCCCACCCACCGCTGTCAGTATTGGACTACATTTGAAGAAAGCACTGGAGATGCTGCGAGCTGCACTCAGCACGTCCAGCATCTAAAATATGTTGCTTTCAGCCTAAACCTATACAAGCTTGAGTTTCTCTGGAGATACAATTTGAAGACTCACTCGTCTTTCATCGTCGTGCTTTTACTTGCGTTTCTTCTCAAGGACATTTCTCAGTTCTGCCTCTCATACAAAATGAAATAAACAAACAAACAAGCACATCACAGCTGTTTTGATGTGCAGTGCTTTTACTTAAATTTCACAGTCTCTCTGTTTTGTTTTTTCATATTTTTACTGCTGTTCAGTATTTATTCACAGAGACGTGTAGTCTTGCCTAGCTGGATCTTTGACTAAACTACAACAGGTTTAGACCACATATATTCTATATATATTTTTATGAAAATTACATTTCAAATAAATGCTGTTCTTTTGACTTTCTGTTCATCAATGAATCCTGGTTTCCTCAAAATATTAAGCAAAACAACTGTTTTCAACATTGATAATAATAAGAAATGTTTTTTTGAGCACCAAATCAGCATATTAGAATGATTTCTGATGGATCATGTGACACTGAAGACTGGAGTCATCCATCCATCCATCCTTAGTTCCTTCCTTACATCCATCCATACATCCATACATCCATCCTTCCTTCCTTCCTTCCTTCCTTCCCATCCATCCATCCATCCATCCATCCATCCTTCCTTCCTTCCTTCCTTCCTTAGTTTCTTCCTTCCATCCATCCATCCATCCAGCCTTCCTTCCTTCCTTCCAATCCATCCATCCATCCATCCATCCATCCTTCCTTCCTTCCTTCCTTCCTTCCTTCCTTAACTAGTTCGTTCCATCTATCCCTCCATCCATCCATCCTTCCATCCATCCATCCATCCATCCATCCATCCTTCCTTCCTTCCTTCCTTCCTTAATTAGTTCGTTCCATCCATCCTTCCTTCCAATCCATCCATCCATCCATCCATCCTTCCTTCCTTCCTTAGTTTCTTCCTTCCTTCCATCCAATCCATCCTTCCTTCCTTCCTTAACTAGTTCGTTCCATCCATCCTTCCATCCAATCCATCCATCCATCCATCCATCCATCCTTCCTTCCTTCCTTCCTTAGTTTCTTCCTTCCTTCCATCCAATCCATCCTTCCTTCCTTCCTTCCATCCATCCTTCCTTCCTTCCTTAACTAGATCGTTCCATCCATCCTTCCTTCCATCCATCCATCCATCCTTCCTTCCTTCCTTAACTAGTTCGTTCCATCCATCCTTCCATCCATCCATCCATCCTTCCTTCCTTCCTTAACTAGTTCGTTCCATCCATCCATCCTTCCTTCCAATCCATCCATCCATCCATCCATCCTTCCTTAGTTTCTTCCTTCCTTCCATCCAATCCATCCTTCCTTCCTTCCTTCCTTCCATCCATCCATCCTTCCTTCCTTCCTTAACTAGTTCGTTCCATCCATCCATCTTTCCTTCCAATCCATCCATCCATCCTTCCTTCCTTCCTTCCTTCCTTAGTTTCTTCCTTCCTTCCATCCATCCTTCCTTCCTTAACTAGTTCGTTCCATCCATCCATCCATCCATCCATCCTTCCTTCCTTCCTTAACTAGTTCGTTCCTTCCATCATCCATCCATCCATCCTTCCTTCCTTCCTTCCTTCCTTAACTAGTTCGTTCTATCCATCCATCCATCCATCCTTCCTTCCTTAGTTTCTTCCTTCCATCCAATCCATCCTTCCTTCCATCCATCCATCCATCCATCCATCCATCCTTCCTTCCTTCCTTCCTTCCTTCCTTAACTAGTTCGTTCCATCCATCCATCCATCCTTCCTTCCTTCCTTCCTTAACTAGTTCGTTCCATCCATCCATCCTTCCATCCATCCATCCATCCTTCCTTCCTTCCTTCCTTCCTTAGTTTCTTCCTTCCTTCCTTCCTTAGTTTCTTCCTTCCTTCCATCCAATCCTTCCTTCCTTCCTTCCATCCATCCATCCATCCTTCCTTCCTTCACTAGTTCGTTCCATCCTTCCATCAATCTATCCTTCCTTCCTTCCTTCATCCTTCCTTCCTTCCTTCCTTCCTTCGTTTCTTCCTTCCATCCAATCCATCCTTCCTTCCTTCCATCCATCCATCCTCCCTTCCTTCCTTAGTTCGTTCCATCCATCCATCCATCCATCCTTCCTTCCTTCCTTCCTTCCTTAACTAGTTCGTTCGTTCCATCCATCCATCCATCGATCCATCCTTCCTTCCTTCCTTAACTAGTTCGTTCGTTCCATCCATCCATCCATCCATCCTTCCATCCTTCCATCCTTCCATCCTTCCATCCATCCTTCCATCCTTCCATCCTTCCATCCTTCCATCCTTCCTTCCTTCCTTCCTTCCTTCCTCTTGGACTCAAGGTGTGTTTACATTGACAATACATTGGATCCATAAAGAATAAATGCAACAATATATATAATAACAATACATAATAATAAAAACAATCCTATAAAAACAGTTGTAGAAGTTGATGATACTAACCTTGCAATCTTTGACAAATCCAGTAATTATTTCTACAGTAAGACACCTGTGTGTCTGTACTTCTGAAATTTGTGCAAGTTAGCCATTCAGTATTGGTATTTCCAGTTTTTAGCAATATGCATTAGACGTTCTGTGGCTGGACTATGCCATTTCAGACTGAGACTACAAGAGGACAGACTGGCCACCATTAATGGTGCGGCACCTCACTGGCACCTTGACCCCTGCTTCAGCGGTTCACCCACCTGCTCATGCGTTTAGCCAGGGCCATGGTGTGAGTGTCAGCATAATCCACCTGCCACACTTGCAATCTAGGCGAGACAGCACTCCTCAACCCTGACCATGTAATAGGCTGTCTTTCAGAGTGGGAAAAGTCCCATGGGCACTACCCTAAAAGCACAGAGAGAGAGCGAGATGGCATATCACAGTGTTGGTTACGAACACACGAGGCTCTTTGCCTCTGGACCTTGTGTGGCAGACCTAATCCATCATTTAAGAAGAGGGACCCTTATTTCACTCTCCCGTCTCACCATCCTCACTACTGCCGGTTACTATTTACTTTTTTTAACATTCACCTTGAATTGCCAGCACACATCAGGCATTTATTACACTAGCGCTTGTTTTCTTTTTTTTTTGCATTTTACTGTAACAGCTATGCGAGGAAGCCCTCAAAAAGTTTCTAACCTTGACTACTGGGAAATTGTGGTCAAGCGCACATGTTCTCATAAAATGTTTAAATAGGTGTCTTCATTAATAATAGATTTAGGCCGATACCAAGCTGGCTGAGACATATCGAGAGGCAAAATTATATACAGCAGAGCATTTCTCTTGTTTTCTTTGAAAAACCGTATGATATTCCACATCCAATTGAGAATATCAAGGCACATATCCAGCTAATCGTCGTGCACATCACCCACACGTACCCAGAGGAGGACTGCAAATTGCTGGCTGGCTTGCATGTCTTCTGAAGGACAAACAGCAAAATGATCAAGCGTCTTTTTTGGTAATTGGCTCATTTTAGTGGGCAAGGGTTCCTAAGTGAAAGTAATGATGTTTTCCCCATATTCAAAGTGGAGTGCTGTGCTGGATGTGAGGTAGGGAGTCATGCCATCTGTTTATCAAATTGCCAGTATAATGCACCGTTTTTAAGACTAATGGGATTTGTAATTAAAGTTAAGCGCATAGGCAACACAAATCAAGAAAGCTCATCCTAAAACACACTCGCGTTTAAATGCGCAATTCTATTAGCAGCTGCAGACTAAAGACCATCAGAAAAATTAAGGTCTAATTCTTTAATTGCTTGCCCTCCCCGTCTGGGGCTCTTTTAGGCAGGAACTGTTTTGACAGCAGTTTACGAGGGTTAGAGTTATGCTCCAAGGAGCCGACAGATGAGGAAAAAATGTGCTTCTGTAAACTTGGCCCGCTGCTCTCGTACTTCATTATATATTTGTAGGACTTTTTACTGTTGATGTGATATTTTCCACATTTAATACACAGTATCCTTGAAAAAGAAAATATTTATATTTTACAGTGTACTTGTGAAAAAGCTGCTTTACTATGTTTCTGTGTTTACATGGTGCATTAAGTTTATAGCTGAATAAAAACCAACAGACAGGCAGAAACAATGCTTCAGTAGGTTGTCGTCCATTTTCTTTTCCCCACAAACCGCATTTGTCCTCATCTGCATTTTATTTGTCTGTCCTTCATGGGTTCATACTTTTTTAAAGGGATAGTTCACCATTTAATCGCCCTCATGTCTTTCAAAACCTGTGATTTTCTTTCTTCTGTGAAACACAAAATGAGTTTTTTCATGTATAGCAGAATGTCCAAGCAGATCTTTTTCATCTACTGAAAGTGCAGGGTGACTGTGACTGTCTAGCAAGATATTTAATGAATAACATTAACAGATGTTACTTACTGTAGAGGTTTCTCTATATAGCCTACTAGCCAAAATTAATGTAAATTCATAATTGATTTTTTTTCTTTTTTTTTTTCTTCCTGCTCATGTCCTTAAGGTCTGTTCTTCATTTCTGTATTGCCAGCAAGAGACCAAGGCAGGAAGACATCGTCTCCCTGAAGCCTGACCTTTTAAGTAGTGAGAAATTGAGGTCAGGCATGGAGACAGTCCAATTATGGCCTAACCCTAGTTAGATTAGCTGCAAAATTCCTACACTGTATTCAAGGATTTCAGTCTGGCTGAATTTGATCTGGTTTTAGAGTGGAGCAAATCAACACAGTTCATCTGAAATCAATTATGGATAACCTGTGAAATGAAAACTGATAACCTTCACTGATTGGCTACTGAATGAGTATTTAAGTTGTGAAGTATTAACATTTCAGAGTGAAAGCAATCTGTGTGTGTTTGGGGGGGTATTTTAAAAGTTTGGAGACTGTATACTTTTTTATGTTTTTGAAAGAAGTCTCTTATGCTCAGAAATATTGTGAATAGTTATTGCAATTAAAAATAAATGTTTTCAATTTTAATATATGTTAAAATGTCATTTATTCCTGTGATGAAAAAGCTGAATTTTCAGCATCATTACTCCAGTCTTCAGTGTCACATGATCCTTCAGAATGATTTCCCATATAAATGTGTCAATGACGTGACGTGTCCAAAGCAGTGTTAATTTCGTTAACGAAATCTATGACGAAAAATGTTGACGACCTTTTTTTCCATGACTAAGACGAGACGATGAGAGACGACACCAATGTCGTTATGACTAAAACTACTCGTGCAATATCATTGACGAAAAAAGACGAGACTGAAATGTGTCTAAAAGACTAAACACTTTACCAAAATCACTCTTTTGAAATCACTTTTTGTTTTTGTCGAATTAAGGAGACAAAACATTACAAGCATTTACGAGCGGTCACGCTTACGGTTGCCAGATTTCCAGAATTTAAACCCCCTATCAGAGCTTTTCTGTTAAAGGTGCCCTAGAATCAAAAATTGAATTTACCTCAGCATAGTTGAATAACAAGAGTTCAGTACATGGAAATGACATACAGTGAGTCTCAAACACCATTGTTTCCTCCTTCTTATGTAAATCTCATTTGTTTAAAAGACCTCCGGAAAACAGGCGACTCTCAACATAACACCGACTGTTACGTAACAGTCGGGATCATTAATATGTCCGCCCCCAATATTTGCATATGCCAGCTCATGTTCAAGGCATTAGACAAGGGCAGCCAGTATTAACGTCTGGATGTGCACAGCTGAATCATCAGACTAGGTAAGCAAGCAAGGACAATAGCGAAAAATGGCAGATGAAGCATTAATAACTGACATGATCCATGATATCATGATATTTTTAGTGATATTTGTAAATTGTCTTTTTTAAATGTTTCGTTAACATGTTGCTAATGTACTGTTAAATGTGGTTAAAGTTACCATCGTTTATTACTGTATTCACGGAGACGAGAGCCATCGCTATTTTCATTTTTAAACACTTGCAGTCTTTATTATTCATAAACACAACTTCATTCTTTATAAATCTCTCCAACAGTTTAGCCACGGAGCATAGCCTCAAACTCGTTCAGAATCAAATGTAAACATCCAAATAAATACTATACTCACATGATCCGATACATGCATGCAGCATGCATGACGAACATCTTGTAAAGATCCATTTGAGGGTTATATTAGCTGTGTGAACTTTGTTTATGCACTGTATAACTGCACTTATAGTCGAGAGCTCGGGAGGGCAGGGAGCGAGAGATTTAAAGGGGCTGCAGCCTGAATCGGCGCATAATTAATGATGCCCCAAAATAGGCAGTTAAAAAAAAAAAAATCTGTGGGGTATTTTGAGCCGAAACTTCACAGACACATTCAGGGGACACCTTAGACTTATATAACATCTTTTGAAAAGACGTTCTACGGCACCTTTAAAAGAACACATTTTACTTAATCTTTGCTATCTGGCAACCACGAGTCCTCTCTACACTGAGGAAGAAGCGCGGATGATCTGAAAACACAAGTAAGCTGGCGTTCAGGTTCAGCGCTCTTCATTTGAGATTTTCTACTTAAATTAAAGTGTCTATATTGCGCTGCTCGTTTACTGACTAAATCTGGGACCAGAGTGCAGACTTATATCCAGCAGTGTTTCTCAAACTGACGTTCATTTATTCTACTCCACCTTAAAATAACATGAAAGCTGAACAAGTATTTCTAGGAGGTAAAATGTCTTATATACACTACATTCAATCAAATTACCTGATCTTTCGTGGTCAAAACTGACTGTACCCACACAAGCCAGCATCGCGCTACATTAGTGCTGTTCTCGACAATAACGTTACCTTTGTAAAAGTGGGGATTTAGCTTTACTAGCTTGAAGAACAAATATAGATATAGACAGCATGTAGATTTAAGATTAAAACTCTCTTCGATACAAAAACATACCCTTCTGCGAGTTACTGTTTTTAATGTTGATCATATTATACCAGCAAGAATATTGCCCGAATATAATCTAATATAATATCCCAAATATTGATTTTATACTACAGTTCAACAAACAAAAGGGTAATATTAAGTGATGTATTGTATTGACGTTTTAAACGGTATTGTCAGTATGTTTGCTCTATTTTGCATCGAAAGCCACAGCAGAACTGCAGCACACAAGCTGTTTCGTGAACGAATCTGTGGCTTTGAACGAATCGTCAATGATTCAATGATCCATTCATAAAAACAGCCGCTAGCTTTGATACTGAAAGAATGAATGACTCGATGATTCACTCATAAAAACAGTGACTTACCGCCACCTACTGGCGGTTTTAATGTTATATTTAAAAGTATCACTTCGTTTTTATCATCATTGTATTTATTGAATTTTTAAAATTTTTTATTTAAGGCATTATTTATTTTACAAATGTATTTATAAAGGTAAAAAATGCACTGGAAAAATCTATTTAAGAAGGGAAATATTGTCCCTTAATGGAAATGTGTAACTGCAGTCTAAGTGGAAAAGAGAGGGTACACAGAAGGATGTACGACACTCTAGAAAGTTTGAGAACCACTGAAAGAGGATATGTACAATTGCACAAGTGCTACTGCTAAGAGTGCAATGTCAATACTGTCTGTTACCTTGATTCAAATTTTTCATAAGCTTAAATGAATTGGTCTAAAGAGAAAAATTATAATGACTATTTTGTCTAAAGACTACAAATAAAATAGCTATCAAAATTAATGTTGGTAACTGTAGTTTGACTAAAAGTAATGACTAAGACTTGACAAAAATGTGATGACTTTTCGTCGACTAAAACTAGACTAAAATATGAAAGTCAATTTTATACATCACTTAATATTACCCTTTTGTTTGTTGAACTGTAGTATAAAATCAATATTTGGGATATTATATTAGATTATATTCGGGCAAAACTCGACTAAAACTAGACTAAAATATAAAATGTGACTAAGACTAAGGAGCATTTTCGTCTGAAGATAAAGACTGACTAAATCAATGGCTGCCAAAATGAACACTGGTCCAAAGGCCTTAATAATAATAATAATAAAAAAAGATTTGACATCCAAAGTATATAAGGTAGTACAGCTAGATCATTTTTAATAAATCCAAAAGGTTTTAATTATATTTTGAGAAAGAATGTCCAGAAAAATGATTTTCATTGATGTCATTCGGAGTAACCAATATAAAGGGACCATTTTGGATCAAGTCATGCGGTCAATATCATGTGACAGAATGTGACATCATTCAGACACCTGCAAAGGACCACATGCCCTGCGTTCCATTTGGAAGGGCTCATCCCTATGCCCTAATCCCTTCAAAGGGTTTACCTTCCGGAGTGAGAGCTTCGAAGGGATGAAGGGTGTAGGGGTCAAAAAACCTCTTTTTTTGGAAAGCATTTCTGCGTCATCTTAACGAAACAATCAAGGAAGAGTACATTGTGCAAGCTGCGCCCTTTGTTTAACGTTAGTTTATTTATTTATTTTTGGTTTATCGCACTGATAAAGGGAGCTGTAAGTATTTTTGTTGAAGTACAATGTCATTTTGACCATAATAATGTACTAAATCTAACTCATATAAATATTACAGTAGTATAGAAAAATACTATACATACATTTATAGGTAAAATCGAACTCCTAACCTCCTGTACCCATTCTGTGACGTCAAAGAACTTCCCTGTGCAAAGGATCATGGGGTCCCGAAGTGTCCATCAGTTGTACCCTTCGAAATCGAAGGGCCCTTTGAAGTGGCCAGTTTTGAGCACCTCGGTTTGGAACGACCCTTCAATATGGCAGCCATGATTATGTTCACTCCGAAGTGCCTTTCGGAGGGCGATATATCCCGTTTGGAACGCACCGATGGTTGTGAAGCAAAGTAACTAACTCTCTCTTAACTATTTGAAAAATTTGTTTTCACTTGCTCATACGCATACGCATTTTCATCCCGAAAAACATCAGGTCATTCGGTACAACCGCTATAAAACATGGAAAATGTTGTAATATTTTAAAAACTTGTACTAAATATAAAATGTTTGATTGTCCTTTCGCTAGCTAGCTAGATATCAGCCTGTTAGCATTGTTTGAAAATATCATCATACGGTATAACCAAAAGTGTCATTGGGTAAAAATGAAATTTTGGTTAAACCGAATGACTTTTTTGGTGACAAAATTTGTCCATCTTGCAAAAAATGACAAAAGCATTGTTAATTGATTTATAAAAAACACATAATCTCATTGTTAACACTTAATAAAACTTCAAAATTAATTATATCTCCATTGTTTTTTTACACTTTTAAAAACCTTATTCGTCAATGATCCATATATTGTGTCTTTTAAGAATTATGTATAGTTTCCCTTAAATACCAGTACAAGTCTCAAATGTTCAAAGCGTTTTTACTTATGCTGAAACAGTTTCAGTGTAACTTCCATTTACAGCATTCAATATTTTATTTAGGATCAAATTATTTACTTTAAAGCAGATTCAGGTCAGGCATCCAGACAGAATCCTGCTATTTATTACTATGTGAAACAAGGTTGCTGATGCAGATGCATTTAACGATTCAGGAGAACGATTCTAAATCATTAATCAAATGGTTCCTCTCTTTTCTGAGCCCCATGGAGGCATGGGGCAGATGTTTAGGGAGATAATAAGGGTTCAGAATGCGATTGGTTGTGCTCCAGCTGAGCCTCGTGGGGCTGCATGCTTATGCACACTGCCAGAATTTTGATTTTGCACAGCGCTACAGCCATTGTAGCTGTGCTAACTCCGCTAGATTTCAACAGAGTACATCTGTGTTACTTGTCTCTTCCATGACATTCATATTTTCACGATTCCTTTGGAGTGGTTGGGTATGGATGGTGTGTCTACATGTCTTGATCGTCTCTGCAGAACTCCAAACAATGTACAGTTGGTCTAAATTGGAGCCAAATAATGGTTCTTTGCTTAAAGATTCACTCTTGTCACACTTTACAGAAGTCACAAGTGGCACTTCAGTACTGTTGCATCTTCTATCCAGTATAGCACACTAACAAGGAGAATTCTAAAAACTGTCTCTTTTCCATGTAGAATGAATGAGGACTGAAGCTTTCAAGCTTCAAAAAGGACTCAAAGCACCAAAAAAGTATCTTTTAAAGTAGTACATATGACATGTGCTGTATCCCAAGTGTTCTAAAGTCGTATGATACAGTAGCATTGTGTGGGAATTGTTAACTGGATCATTGCGTCAGTGTGTTGAACTCCAGAACAGGATCGGTCAGATTCATTAAAGGGTTAGTTTACCCAAAAATGAAAATTCTGTCATTAATTGCTCACCCTCATGCCGTTCCACACCCGTAAGTCCTTCGTTCATCTTCAGAACACAAATTAAGATATTTTTGATTAAATCTGATGGCTCAGTGAGGCCTGCATTGACAGCAAGATAATTAACACTTTCAATGCCCATAAAGCTACTAAAGACATATTTAAAACAGTTCATGTGACTACTGTGGTTCAACCTTAATGTTATGAAGTGACGAGAATACTTTTTGTGCGCCAAAAAACTAAATGACGACTTTATTCAACAATATCTAGTGATGGGCGATTTCAAAACACTGCTTCATGAAGCTTCGAAGCTTTACGAATCTTTTGTTTCGAATAAGTGGTTCGGAGCGTGTATCGAACTGCCAAAGTCACGTCCCCCAGTGGTGAACCAATGAAATTTCGAAACACTTATGACGTAACGAAGCCTCGTTTACTGAAATCACGTGACTTTGGCAGTTTGATACACGCTCACCACTGATTCGACACAAAAGATTCGTAAAGCTTCGAAGCTTCATGAAGCAGTGTTTTGAAATCGCCCATCACTAGATATTGTTGAAGAAAGTCGTTATTTTGTTTTTTGGTTCACAAAAAGTATTCTCGTCACTTCATAACATTACAGTCTGCATTAAGCGGAAGTTGCGATTGTCTTTTCTTCTCTACTGTGACATCTATCCGAGTGAAACAGGATCTGAAATGAGAGGGCGGGACTTGATTTTGTCCTTCGGGAATTGATTGGATCGTTGGAAGTTGGGTGTTGCTAACAAAATGGAGGCAGATCTGAATACCCGTTTGCAGTCACTGGGGGATTTCTCTCCACCGGACTCACTGCGAGCACCCTCACGTACGTTACTGTAAGAACTTTATTTATTGAGGAAGACGAGGATGGTTAACGGCACTAAACAGAGAGAGAGAGCGTGCGAGAGAGACTGACTGACTGACTGACGGTGCGTGTCCATTGGCGCAAATTCCATAAAAAAAAATAAGAGTTGTCAATTTTGATTTCATGCCGACTTTAAGGTTAAACCACAGTAGTCACATGAACTGTTTTAAATACGTCTTTAGTAGCTTTCTGGGCATTGAAAGTGTTTATTGTCTTGCTGGCAATGGAGGCCTCACTGACCTATCGGATTTCATCAAAAATACCTTAATTTGTGTTCCGAAGATGAATAAAGGTCTTACGGGTGTGGAACGACATGAGGGTGAGTAATTAATGACAGAATCTTCATTTTTGGGTGAACTAACCCTTTAAGGAATCATTTAGATTTTGTTTTGTAAATTGGACCAACTGGTTCCTTGAAAGAATGATGATCTCATGAATGTGCCAAATATTTTCAATGAATAACATTTGAAATTTTGTCTCGTACACAAAGCTGCTGTAATGGCTTTTAAAGCTTTTTTTAGCTTAAAAGCTTATGTTCCAATTTATTGTCAATGCAAAAACAGCAAAGAGAACACTAGTTTAAAATTTTCTCTTTTTGTGCTCTGCAGAAGAAAGAACATCCTAAGAAAAAAACATGAGGGTTAGTAAATAGTGACAGAATGTTAATTTTTGGTGAACTATCCCTTTAAATAGACCAACAATAGTACCTCTATAGAGACCAAGCTTCTGCACACAAACATAAACAACCTATTTAGTATGCTCACGATTGTGGCTACATACATATTGCTTATTGGATTTGCGATGGTGGATCAAGGGCTAGCTTTCTGTTACACATGTTATGAAGAACAACGTAACACATCAGGGGCCTCCCTCAGGAGGGAAACGCTTGGAGCTCGGCCAGCGAGGCATATAGAGAGAGGATCATACGCTAGGCGGCACGCAGCAGTGGGTCTCATACAGTAGACTGGTCAGATTGTGTGCAGTGTTAACACTTCAGCTGTAAAACCCATTCAGCCAGCGCTGCTGAAGCGGAGGTGGTTTGCCGTCTCTCAGAACAGAGACTAATACTGGTGTCAGGCTGGTCAATCCATTGCAATCATTTGTTTTTTGCTGATGTTTGATTTGGATTGTTAGCATTGAAAGTTTTCTCTCCAAATGTCAGTGCAGTGCTTTTGTAATGTGAGCGCTGAGAGCATTTCGGCTTGACCTGCTGTTAGTCTGTAATAAGATTTGGTAGTGTCAGTGAGCTCATGAAAACAGTTGAGCCCCACAGAGAGTCTGAATGGCTGACTCGCTCATGTAGGAAGTCAGTTTGCACGATGGCTTAGGGCGATACTTGAAGATTAAGATTAAGACGTAGTGGGTGAACAGCGTGTCCTGAGCATGGACTAAGGCGGGCTTTCTCTGCCTTGACGTCTCCTCTTAAGGGTACTGGCGTCCACAGACTTTCCTTGCTCTCTCGATGCGCAGACATTTCAGGTGGCGGAAACTCTCACAGGGATAAATTAAAAATTGGGAAAGATTCACATTTAAATACCAGCTTGGTTACTTTTCACAAGTAGTATTTTAATATGTGCATTTTTATGAGAACTTGTTTTTTAAAATGGGCTTATAGTGAAGGTTCAGGAGGAGTATGTCAATCACAGTGCAAGGGTATATAAACTGGCACATACCTCATTCTTCACTTTTCGCAATTATCAAATGTATTTTTAAATTATTTGTTGTAAATAAAAAATAATTTTGCTATATATATACAGTACTGTGCGAAAGTCTTAGGCCACCATTAGATGTTGTTTTAGCAATGGTATAATGACCATATGTAATTATTTCTCAGTCTCTTTATTAGAATATAACCAGAAAATACAGGACATTTGTATGTAGTATTAAAAAACAGAGAGAAAAATGGCTTCTATAGGCTAAAGTGGCAAGTATTTAGTGACCTCCCCTTACACTTGAGCAAAAGCAGGAACCTGGCGCTCTTAAACCTAAATGGAATTGAAAAGGACTGGAAGGCCAAGAAAACTTTCAATATCTGATGAGAAGTTTCTTAGAGTGTATATATAGTGTGATGGAGATATATATATATATATATAAATAACAAAAATAATGACTTTATTCAACAATATCTTCAATATCTTCCAATACTGAGCTGCATTCTGACGTAGAACCTGGAAGCACTGAACGTAAATAGCATAGAGAATGACACAGAAGAGAAGAGATTGTTGAATAAAGTCGTTATTTTTGTTTTGGTGCACAACAAGTATTCTCGTCGCTTCATAAAATTAAGGTTGAACCACTGCAGTCACGTCGACTGTTTTAACGATGTCTTTAGTACCTTTCTGGACCTTGAAAGTGTTGTTTTGTATTGCTGTCTATGGACGAGTCATAAACCTCTCGGATTTCATCAAAAATATCCTCATTTGTGTTTTGAAGATGAACAGAGGCCTTACGGGTGTGGAACAACATTACAGAATTTTCATTTTTGGGTGAACTAACCCTTTAATACTTTTACTGGAGTAATATTTTATTAGGGTATGTGTACTTTTACTCAAGTATTTGATTTGTGTTCTTCGTCCACCACCGCTTTGGATCAAGCATTTTGGAGTGTATCGAGAAAAAAAAACATACAATGGTAAGAGGGTTATTGTTATTCTCTCTAGTACGTGAGAGGCCAATGAATTATTGCTGTTCTATCAGTGTACCATTTAAATATGGATTATCACTGGGCCTACATCAGCCTTGGAGCATATTATTAGAGTAAGCCGTACTAGAGTACGCAACAACAGCGCCCACACTCACATTGTCCGACTGACACTAAATCTATACGATATTCTAACGGCCCACAGGGGATTAGGAATTTCTCATTATAAACAAATCACTCAAACAAAGCGCGAGGCTGCCCTCTCTCACCAATCTTTCTCTCGGTCGAGCGTGTGGCTTTCGAGTAAACAGAAAGAATGAAGCATTCCGGTTTGAGCTCCTGCAACATTGAAGGTCAGAATCACCTCGCAGGGAGTATGATTTTGATCACATCCTTCAATACAGTGAGAGAAACACTCAGTGGTATGCCGTTTCATAGTCTTGCGTAGCCAGACCTTCAGACTGATGGCAGAAAGTCTGGACTCCATAGCAGCTTTCATTGGCCAAGGAAAGCCCAAGAGACCGTCTGACTGACTGATAAAGAAACCAATCACGTTCGACCAGTTTTCTTCAACGTCATGTTTAGAGGTGTAAAAATGTAACAGACCGGCATGTAAAACTTTTGGACTTATTTTAATGAGTCTATGCCATGAACTTCACGTACTTTTGAAAATCCAGCATTTAGTAGATCCTGATAAACGCTAATTGTCACAGTAAAAACGATAGCTTCCTTCTTCGATGAGGGCGTTTTGCGTCATGAAGGTATTGTTTCTAGGCAGACCGCTAAAGAACGCAACACACGTCTCCCGAAAGTCCTGTACAATTCAACCAATCAGATGTCGACTTCAAAACTCCTGAAGTGTTTCTCATTTTTTGGGCCAATTGTCTGTGGGTGTGACATCTGAGACTAGCCATTCCACAACTCTCAATGATTATTTAGGGTCTTTGTAATGCACCCTCCATTGCCTTCAGCGGGTTTGGGCCAGGTCTGGTCGAACAAGCAGTTTAGGAGATCTCAACCTCCCTATAGATGCCACTGGAAGATTCATACACTGTGTTGCTAGCAATCAGCTTACATTAAGGCTATCAGAACACCTGCTGTCAGCTATTAAACCAGAGAGAGTTGCTGCAAGTCCCCCTGTCAAAGTGAGTTACTGCAGTCTTCAGCAACACTTGCGGGCAAAAGAGAACTCTTCTTCCAGAACAAGGCTCTATGGTTCTCTATATACCCCCAGCACAAGTAGGCCTTGCTAATTTGATTTTGATGTGTCGGTATTAGTCCAGTGGCTTATGATACACGGCATGTTTCTCTCTTCTTTTTGTTTGTTCTGAGCAACACCGCCACCACAGGGATCTCATGCAAGAAATCACAAAGCACAATGGGGCACTATTAATCATTCTGTTTAACAAGGGACAATATGCATGTCCAGTCTTATTTTCGTTCCCTTCTGTGTTTTTGTGGACTGTAAAGTAAATGATAAATTACAAAGCATGACAGTATCAGTATCACGAGGCAAGAACTGGCATAACACTTGCAAAAGAATTCTCCAAAGTCTGCCTCTATTTCTCAAAATCCTCCATGGAAATGTGCACATATCATGTTAATAAGACAGATTTTCTTTGTTCCTTGAGAAGTGCACTCAGAAAAAGAGTTAATTTGGAGGCCTTACTGTTCCTGGTCACAACTTTTATGGAAAACATAGAGAATGAAACAACTTTTAGTCAAATCTGTAATTTCCATGTCAGATGCAATCGTTTAACTTGCTGGAAAGTTACAGAAATTTCAGTTTGTCTGAAAGGGATAAATCTACACAGACTAGATTTTATGAAGGAGGTCTGAAGTTAAGTTGAGATGTGGGTGAGCATGGGATGCATGCTAATGTAATGTAATAACGTCTCTGGCCTCATTTTTGTTAATCTGTTTGGCTATTGGGGCTTGTAGGATAAAAGAGACCCTGCACATCAGCAGGTGATTAATATATACTCAGCTGTCAAACGGTATGGAATTCAGATAAGTTGCGCAGCATGAAGATGCTTCATAAATCAGGCTTTTGAAATAAATTTGCTACAAGTATAATACTGGGAGACAGGTGGGTGTTACATCAACGCTCTTCTTTGACAGGCAAGTGTTCAGATGTTGGGGGAAGGGGAATTTCACAGACCTGACTTAACTACACAATGTGAACTGTGAAAATGTCAAAAATATTAACAGCTGAGCTATATTCATAGCCAAAGTCTGGCAATGGGATGTAGAGATCCTTATTATGTAACTTCATTAAATTTATCTCTAATACCTTTTGTGCTGGAAAAAAATATTTTATATATATATATGAAATTGATATATAGTCAGACAAAGACTTAGTCATACTTTCAGAGTTCTTCACAGAAAATAAATCACCCTAACACACTAAAAAGCAAGCACTGTTTATAATATATATATATATTTCAATCATGACAACTCTCTGAAGATTTTTAGCATGGTAATGGATATGACAATGTTAATGTATTTGGTCTTGGCAGAATAGATCTACGCTGCTGCTGAATTGCTGCTGCTGATTATTGCTGCTGCTGCAGAGCAAGTACAGGTACTTGCTACTGCCGATATGCAGATAAGCTGCTGTGAGACATTGCTGCTGCACAAATAGCATATATCAATAACCCTTAGCAGATCTATACAGGTGGAGCTGGGGAAGGTGGAGGGTTTTAGAGGAACCCTGAAGCACGCTGCAAACTGCTATAGTGAATGTAACCAGCCATTTAAATGTGTGAGCAACAAACTCACTGGCTGCAGAAGTGACATGGACAAATCAGCTTGTGCCAAGTAGTTAATGCTGTGATTATCATCAGTATGCGTTAAAGGATTAGTTCACTTTCAAATGAAAATTACCCCAAGCTTCACTCACCCTCAAGCCATCCTAGATGTATATGACTTTCTTTTTTCTGATGAACACAATCAGATACATTTTAATAAATATCCTGATGCACCCGAGCTTTATAATGGCAGTAAGCATTACCAAATGAGTATGAGCTGAAGAAAGTGCATCCATCCATCATAAACATATACTTACACGGCTCCAGGGGGGTTAATAAAGGCCTTCTGAAGCGAAGCAATGCATTTATGTAAAAAACAAATGTCCATATTCAACAAGTTATGAAGTAAAATATCTAGCTTCCGCCAGACCGCCCTCCGTATTCTACTTACAAAGAAAGTGTAAAACTCTTGCAGTTCAAAAAGCTTACGCTACGTCCTACACCTTCCCCATTAAACTTACGGAAAAAGTGTCACTGACGTGACGCCAGTTGACACTTTCTTCTTAACTTGAATACGGAAGAAATTTTTAATAATAATATTTCTCCGATTGTGTTCATCAGAAAGAAGAAAATCATATACACCTAGGATGGCTTGAGGGTGAGTAAAGCTTGGATTAATTTTCATTTGAAAGTGAACTAATCTTTAAGGACTCATCAGCCTGCACCATCTAGAGTTTCATGACTGAACTATGTATATATATATATATATATATACATACTGAGACACACAAACACACACCTTTGGCATGTCCAGTCCACCTAACGTGCATGTCTTTGGACTGTGTTTGGCAAACCAGAGCACCTGGAGGAAACCCACACTAAAATGGGGAGAACATGCAAACTTTTTCATGCCATCAGTCGCATGAGCACCCAAGCTCCAAGAATCTCCCGTTCATGGCTCATTTTGAGTCAGACTTGTCATGAATCCAATTAATTGTTAACTGAAGACTCGCTCTGACCGAATCATTTGAATCAGTGAGTTGTTGACTCAAGAACAGATACTTGAGTATACTTCGTTACTGTCCACCGCTGGATGAAAGGAAGTGAAAACAAGAAAAGAAAGACTGGAAGGGAGAAACGAAACAGAATGATGAAAGAATGGGGGAAATAAAGAAATGAAAGAAAAGAGGAAGGAAGGAAGGAAGGAAGGAACTGAAGGAAGAAAAAACAGAAGGAAGCAATTGAAGAGAAAAAACAAAAAGGAAGAAATTAAATGGAAGGATGGAAAGAATAAAGGAAGAATGGAAGAAAGAAAATTGAAGAAAGGATGAAAGAGAGAGTGAGAGAGAAACCAAAGAGGGAGGAAGGAAGGAAAGTGAAAAGATGATGAAGATAGAAAGGAATTAAGAAGATAGAAAAGAGGGGAGAGAGACAAAGTGAGGAAGGAAAGAAGGAAGTAAAAAAGGAAGAAGTAGAGACAAAATAAAGAGGCAGAGAGTGCTCTGATCCAGCCTAATGAATCCATCTGATAGCAGCAGCTTGTTTTGTCTGTCTTTTTGCCATACTAATCCTTGTGATGTCAGGCTATTGATGAAATGGAGACAAACTCAAATTGAATTCTCAGAAAAAGCCGGGGTTTGTCTGTAAGCTGCCTTTCTTCTGAGCTTCCATAGCCACTGTTTCATTACTGTAAATTAGTTTGCCTGGCCGGTCGCCAGCGCTGCCTCATCCTTGGGCTCAGAGCATCTCAACCTGCCATTGATAAGACATGAACGCATGTCTGAAGCATGGTTTTAATTAAGCCCTGCTCGCGGTACAGGTAATGAGGAAACTCTCTCCTCGGTAATGAGGCAAGTCTCTCCTAAATCAAAGCAACTTCCAAAACAAGCTAACTGTAATAGCAAAACTTCCAGCAGTGCGTTAGCAGCGATCTCTGCCCCGGCACAGTTGTTAAACAGTGAGAAACGTCAGGCGGTGTTTCTGAGCTTAATGCTTGACAGCATTTCTGTAGAGAGCTGTTATTTCCTCTGAGTATTTTAGAAATTGTACTGACTATACAAACCATTTCTATAGTAGCGAGCAGAAAAAGATAAGTCACAACAAGAGAGCCTGTCAAAACGTAGCACGTATAAAACACTGAATGTGGTCTGTTGACTTTAGCATGCTTGTGCAACATATGGTGTCCTCGTTTAGGTGGGATAGAGTTTCTGGGGAGGTTGCTGGTTTGAACGCCGCAAGGAGTGATCTGTGATCAAGACACTGATGCTCAGGTTGCTGCAGAGAGGTTTGTCTCATTAATGTACTTCGAGTCACTTTGGATGAAGGCAACCTCTAAATAAATGCTTATTTATCTTTCAATTCTACAGATTTTTCCATTTCATTTCACTCACATTCACTCATTCAGAAGAAACCAGCGCTCAAGTGTAACTGCCCAGTTAACATGAACAAAGATTAATAAATGCTGTTTAAGTGCAGTTCATTATTAGTTCATGTTAACTAATGTAGTTAACTAATGTTAACTAATGAAACTTATTGTAAAGTGTTACCAATATTTATTTTCTGATTTTTGAGCAAAGGAGGGCGAAACTAAAACTTTTGACACACCTGAGGAGGCTCGAACCTACTTGTCACGAGTCGTGGACAATTGGCCTGTGGAAGAAACATCCTAAAGCGGACTTAAGCAAACAAAAAAATAACTGGACAATTTGGAGGTTCATTAAACAGTTTATTTATGTTTGTTACACTTCATTGGAGGAAAGACAGTTCTTTGTGGGTGAGGACACGGAGGATTACGTTGCATCGGTGGTGAGTGATCCGGTAGTAACGTGGAGCTAAGTCATTTTAGTTGTGGGAGAGGGTGGGGGGGAATAATATTTATTTTGTTTGTATTCGCGTGTTCTGATCGCTGTTCTTGGGAAAGGGGTACGTTTATAGTTTGGTTGAAAGGCTTGTTTTATACATTTATACATAAACAGACGGTATCTGATAATAACGGTAGATATATAATTGTCTGTGGTGAAATAAATTCAGTTCCTATTACACTAGTCAACCTGTATGGTCCTAATTACGATGACCCGTGTTTTTTTGAAAAAGTTTCCGGCAAAATACCAGACTATGCTTTATGTAATCTGTTTGTTGGGGGAGATTTTAACTGTGTCATTGACCCGGTAAAAGATGTACAGCCAAACCGTAGCATAAAGAGTAAATCTGCAGCAACTTTACACACTTATCTGAGGAATCTCAACATGGTAGATATATGACGGCATGTAAACCCATCAGCTCGAGAATAGTCTTTTTACTCATCAGTGCATAAGTCTTATTCCAGAATTGATTTTTTTTATTATAGATTCAAATTTGTTAAAAATGGTTAGGTCCACTCAATATAATAACAGATTAATATCATATCGTGCCCCAATATCACTGGACCTAAAATTGAGGTTGGAAAAAGGGACGTATAATTGGAGATTTGACAACTCTCTTTTGAGTGATATAAAATTCTGTGATTACATAAAAGAAACAATTAGGTACTTTTTGTCTGAAAACGACATTGGTAATGTGACTGACTCGGTGCTATGGGACTCGATGAAAGCTGTCATTAGGGGCAATATAATTTCACTTCAAATAATGAAAAATAAAGAAGATAAAAACAGATTAAATTAAATAGATAGCCTAATTACAGAATTAGAGAAAAGTTATAAAGTTGATAACTGTTCAACTACTTTAAAGAAAATTGTAGCATTGAGAAGTGAATATAATAATATTCTTGCCAAAAAAATTGCTAAACAACTTAACCAAATTAAACAATGCCATTTTGAATTAGGCGAGAAGCCTCACAAACTACTAGCTCGACAGCTTAAACAGTTTCAAGCATCTAGAGCCATTCACAAAATTCAGACAGAGAGGGGCGAAATATTAACTGATCCCAAACGAATAAACGAATGCTTTGCAGACTTTTATAAACACGTATATACATCCAAAGGTAATATAGATATAAATGAAATAAATAAATTCTTATCTAATATTGATCTTCCCCAAATAAGTGAAGAAGCTGTTGAAATGTTAGAGAAGAAAATTACTTTGGCTGAGGTTAATGAGGTTGTTAAAAATCTCCCAAAAAATAAATGTGCAGGCCCAGACGGGTTTAGTGCAGAATATTATAAAAAATTCTGGGATATTCTTGCTCCAATGTTCCTCCGTATGATCAATCATTCATTCTCCCAATCGAAACTACCCCCGACACTGTACAATGCTAACATAGTATTAATACCTAAGCCTGGACGGGATAAAATGAAGATGTCATCATACGGTCCAATCTCCTTAATTCCAATAGAGGCAAAAATTATAAGTAAGGTCTTAGCTAATAGGTTGCAACAATATATTTGTTCAATCATAAATCAAGATCAGACCGGATTTATGCCAAATCGGCGCATACAATCAAACTTAAGACGTCTTTATAATGTAATATATGCGAAACATACAACAAAAGCATGCTTGATCTCTTTAGATGCTCAATGTGCATTTGATTAAATCGAATGGCCGTATATGTTTGCAACTCTAAAAAGATTTGGATTTGGGGCCAAATTCATTCAATGGATTAATATTTTATATGCTAAACCAAAAGCTTCAGTCCTTACAAACTTGACTCTATCAGCCTCATTTTCACTATACAGAGGAACACGTCAAGGCTGTCCTCTCTCCCCTTACTTATTTGCACTAGCGATGGAACCCTTGGCCGAATGTGTTAGACAGAATGTTGAAATGTCCCCTATTTTAATTAATGATAGACCCTAATATATATCCTTATATGCAGATGATGTACTTTTATATATAGCAAAGCCAGACATGTATATTCCACCTCTTTTGAAACTTTTAGAATCATTTAATAAATTGTCAGGTTTTACAATAAACTGGGACAAAAGTGAGCTAATGCCACTAACCGAGGACATTGACATGAATTTTCTAAGCTCTATTCCATTTAAAATTGCTCATAATTCATTCAAACATTTAGGAATCACAATCACAAGAAAGGCAGACGCACTACTCAAGGCGAATTTGCATATTAAAGTGAACCAGCTAAAAGATAATATAAAATTTTGGAAGACCTTACTATGGTAGGAAAGATCAATGCAATTAAAATGGTAACTCTCCCTCGATTTTTATATTTATTTTTTTCCGTCCCAGTTCTTATTCCAATTAAGTTATTTGCAAAATTGGAGTCTATAATTGTTTCATTCATATGGAATTATAAAGCGGTCAGAATATCTAAAAAAAACATTTATGGAAACCCAAAGTAAAGGGAGGATTTAATCTTCCATCCTTCAGATGTAACTATTGGGCTGCTAATTTACAGTTCCTTTCCTGGTGGAGACAAGCTACAGGGGTTAAAGGGGAGATACCAGAATGGGTTTGGTTAGAAAGAACATCTTGTAGGAAGACCTCTTTAGAAGCTTTGTTGAACAGTCAAATAAAAATCGAATCAAGGTTTTATAATGAGAATATGGTAATAAATAATTCTCTTAAGATATGGAAGCAGATTAAATCATATCTAGATCTTCCACATATATATTTGGACAGCCCAATGTGTAAAAACCATGCCTTTACCCCTGGTTTACAGGATAAGGTTTTTTCCCAATGGAAACAAAAAGGTTTAAGTTCCATAAGAGATTTATATATTGATAATAAATTTGGTTCATTTATTCAACTTAAATTAAAATATGATCTTTTATCTACATATTTTTTCTGGTATTTACAAATTAGGGATTTTGCTAGAAAGCATTTAATTGGGTTTGAAAACATCCCTATACATCAAACTTTGGAAAGTCTAAGTAACTGCAGTCCAACTGAACGAGGCACAGTCTCTTTCTTTTATGCGTTACTACTAGATAAGGTGAACACAAACACTGATCATATTAGGCAAATTTGGGAAGAGGAACTTGGTGTGGAACTTTCTGGTGAGTCATGGGAAAGCTGTCTTAACGAAATTCTCGTTTGCTCTATCAACGCAAGGCATACTGTAATCCAATTCAAAGTCATTCACAGGCTTCATTATTCAAGGACTAAATTACATAGGATTTACCCAAATGTATCCTCTGTATGTAACAAATGTAAAGTCTCAGAAGGTACGTTGTCTCATACCTTTTGGTCATGTCATAAAATTAGACCATTCTGGCAGAATATATTCAAATTTCTTTCAGATGCATATAAAATTGATTTGCCACCTGAGCCAAAATTGGGCATTCTTGGAGATACTTCAAATATTGGAAGTAAATATGTGTCGCAAGCTGTTTCTTTAAGCATGATCTTAGCTAAGAAGGCAATTTTACAGAAATGGAAGTCTGAGTCTGTACCAACCTTTGAAATTTGGCTTAGAGAGCTAAGTTACGTGTTACCTCTAGAAGAGCTGAGATATAGGATTTTAGATAAACAAAAGACATTCATAAAAATATTGAACCCAATAAAAATATTCATTAACAATCTTGACTTGTAATTTCTTAAAGGCTTAGTGGTTAAGGATAATGGTATGCTCCGTGTGTTTTAATTATTTGTATTGCTTGTTCATTTTTCAATGAGCTATAGTACATCCGACAAATAGATCATTTATTTTATTTATTTTAATTTTATTTTATTTATTTATTTAATTAATTTTTACCGCCTTTGTTTAGTTTTTGTTCATGTTAAAGGAACAAATACTAGGCCTAAATTTCTTTTTCCATTTTAGGTGTTGAATATGTATATGTGGGCTGTATGTATGCATTTAACAATTGCTAACATGCAAGTTTAGGAATGTGCATGTTTAAAGGTGTATGTGAAGGTATAATGAGATTGTATGTACTCGTACGTGTGTATATATATGTCTATATAATGAGTGTGTGTATATGTATGTGTATGTATATATTGTATATTCATACAGAACATTTGTCTTATGTAGTTAGTTGATTATTTAGTTGTTCACTTTGTGCACAAGTATATTAATCTTCAACAACGGCAGTATATAATACCTTGATTTGTATACTTACAACTGCATAACATATTCAATGTCATTAATGTTCCCTGTTTGTCAAAAGCCAATAAAAAAAAAAGAATACAAACATTGTATGAATTAAAAAAAATATTTAAATAATATTTAATAATATTTTAATATTTGTATTTTGCATTCAGAATTATTTCATGTTATTAATAATAATAAATATTATCATTGTTATTATTAATTATACATCATTTATATATTCATAATGTGCATTGTTTGTATTATTGTAGTTTAATGATCATTTAATTGTCAGAATGCAGAAACAAAACTATTAAAATTACTGAAATTAAATATAAAAAGCAATTATTTTATCATTGTTATTGTTGTTATTATTATTATCATCAACATTGTTTATGCCAATTTAAAGTTGATATAAGTTGGATCAGAAATGTATGGCTATTTATAATGTTAAG
>RJVU01044706.1:1860232-1882124 GCA_003731715.1 Anabarilius grahami
ATTTATTTTTTATTATTATTATTATTTTATTTTTTTGACAGTTTATCTCTGAGATCTTGTCATATTTTATTACCATTTTTTTAAACTATAGTGAATAAATTGTATTTATGAATGAAATGTTCAAGGTGTCTGAATAAATTTTGGTTTGACTGTATATATATAATATATATATAATGATGGGGCCAGGGAAAGGCAAGTAAAAATTCAGCAGGAAAAAAAAATCCTTGCTGTTGAGCTCTGGAATATTCTTTGCCTCTGTCCCTCTCACGCACACTTTCCCTGTTACTCAGGTTGATCCGGCTCACTCCTGAATTTTTTTTGTCCCCTCTTCTTCTCTAGCCTTTAGCTCTGGCATCGATAGCACGCTGGATGATATGGTCAGCCTGCTGAGGACTGATAATGCAGGCTTACACACACATACACACACTCACCTGCAAAAGAAAATGCACAATGCAATCTCTCAGGATGAGTCCTGGTCCTAATCTGTCTCCATAGCAACGGTGTCCAGGTAGGATTCCCTGGTTGGCCTTGAGTGTGCCGCTATAAGGATCCTGCCTCATGACCTAGAGCGAGCAAGGGATTGTGATTAGCTCTCAGTGTGATCATCAGATAAAAAAAAATACAGCTAATTGCTTCTCAGAGAGCAAGTATTGAGCAACTGACATGGCTGCGATAAGCTTATAGAAGAAGGTGACTCTAGCTGGAGGCCGATGTGATTCTCAGACCTCAAGCTGAGTGGTTTAAGTCTGGGTTAAGAAACGGAGTCATCGTACTTCTCAGTGTGTGGTACTGATGGAACGATGGAGGCTGAGGCTGAGTTCGAGAGGAGAATCATTTTCCTCTGACTATAATTAGAAACAATCTTCAGAGCAGATACATTTCAGTTTTTGGCTGTTTTGGACGTAATTGGTTATAAATCAAACTTGTATGAGGATTTATATAACCATTGGTGTTTTACATGGTATTTCAAAGGTATTCCAGAGAATACCATGGTGTTTCCATGTTACCAAGTCATCCAGTAAGGGTTTTCTACTGTCTAAATGTCAACTAGAATTTTTTTTAAAGAAATTTATATTTTAATTCTGCAAGGATGCACAGAGTGGATCAAAAATGACATTAAAGTCATTTATATAATGTTACAAAATATTTCTAGTTCAAATAATTGCTGTTCTTTTGAACGTTCTATTCCTCAAAGAATTCTGAAAACAATTTACACAAAACATTTAGGCCCGGTTTCACAGACAGGGCTTAGGCTAAGCCAGGATTAGTCCTTAGTTCAATTAGGGCATTTAAGTAGGTTTTATAAAGGTACCCTAGAAAAAAAAACCCATTACTGGTGTGCATCGTAAGACAAAACAATGGCGGTGACACATTTTAAAATATGTCAGTGCATGTTCCTTTCAGTTCAGACAGCTCAAACATCAATATTAGTCTAGGACTAGCTTAAGCCTTGTCTGTGAAACCGGGGGATAAAGCAGCACAACTGTTTTCAACATTAATAAAACTGAGAAATGTTTCTTAAGCATTAAATCAGCATATTGAAATGATGCTGCTTTCATATGCTATCGGAATTATCGTAAATACAAGTTCACTAGTTAAAAGTTAGACATGAACTCTTGCCATAAACTTTAAACATGGCGGAGGGGAGAACGATTGCGGCTGTGACTGGTATTCTATATTAGTTTTTTTCCACAACAGCTTAATCGACTTAGTTCGAATTAGTTCATTTTCAAATAAAAATTCCCCCAAGCTTTACTCACCCTCAAGCCATCCTAGGTGTGACTTTCTACTTTCTGATGAACACAGAGTTATATTAATAAATATCCTGACGCATCCAAGCTTTATAATGGCAGTGGACGGGACCAACGAGTATAAAGCTCAAGAAAGTACATCCATCCAAAGCAAAACGTACTCCACATGGCTCTGGGGGGTTAATAAAGGCCTTCTGAAGCAATGCGTTATGGTAAGAAAAATATGCATATTTAACAAGTTATGAAGTAAAATATCTATCTTCCTCCAGACCGCCTTCCATATTAAACTTGCGAAGAAAGTATAATGCCTCTCGCAGTTCAAAACATTTACCCTGTGTTAAATAGACAAATAATTAAGAGTCTATGACTGGATCATTATTGCTGTGATTATTATGTTTCTAGCATGTTATATTCTTGGGAACAGTTCTTTTAATCCAAATTGATGGAGTGTGTAGCTTTTAATTTCTTAAACAATTTGTAGGAAGATGCATCATGGCCATATTCCAGGATGACAAAGCCAAGATTCACCAGGCTCAAACTGTGAAAGAATGGTTGGGACTGAGCATGAAGAATCATTTTCACACATGAATTGGCACCTCGGAGTCCAGACCTTAAATTCATTGAAAGGAAATAAATGTTGTGATTTTATTTCCATCATCTTGTATTGACAGTGCAAGAGTCAAGCACTCTGTAAAGTCTACTCCAGCACATCCCAAAAACTTTAAATGAATTTAAGGTCTGGACTCAAAAGTAGCCTGTATTTGTCCGCAATTCCAGAATCTGCAGCAAGCTAATGATCTACATAGCACTGTGAATGCTTATATGGTTGTCAATGAATGGGATGATGAATATTATTTTGGCTTTAATAAGACTTTCCCAATAAACAGGCAAGGATAAACCTGATGTCCTTCATGATTCCTGCTCTTTCCGACAACAAAGCACTTGAATGCGACAAGCTCTTATGCTGCATTCAAATGCTATCGGAAATTTGATAATTCCCACTTCTGAAGCCGTGATTACGAGCTCATTGCTTTCAAGTTTTGAAATGGGAGAGCGTTCATGTGTAATTGTCACCTAGAAAACTCATATTTACGATAATTCTGAGACCATGTGAAGGCAGCGTTAATCATGAATTCAGAAGTGGGAAGTTGGAAATTTCCAATAGCATGTGAAGGCAGCATTATTTCTAAAAGATCATGTGACACTAAAGACTGGAGTAATGGATGCTGAAAATTCAGATTTACCTTCACAGGAATAACATTTTATGTATACATAAAATAAATGAAAATATTTGTGCTGTGTTTTAGTATATGAGATGTTCAAAAACATAAAAAAATAAAATAAAGTAAAAAATCTTATATATGATAATCACGGTAATCCTAAAATGGCCAAATATTTACCGATTAAAATTGTCCGTCAGTATTGATTTGGATAAGAATTGTTAATCTAATTATTACCCTCGATACATTTAATCATTGATTGATCATTGGTGTCTTTTTCCATTTTATAAAAACATAAATTCATTAATGCGTTACAGTGATTCTACCACAGTTAAGGGGGTTTTAATTGTCCAACAGCACCCTAAACTGTAGTAAAATCACTATAAAAACACAGCCTGTCATGTGTGTATATATATATGTAACTGTGCGCAAGACTACAATCATTTATGTTTGTTTAGGTGATGTAGCACAAAAATAGAATAACACTCCCCGGATTGTACTGTTGAGGTTAATGACTTGGAACAGGTGCAAATCGGCTAATGAGGGGAGGGTACTACACCTGTTTCATAATCAACCCTACTTCATGGTGTGTTGGAACCAAACACCTCACAGCTGAAACTTTAGAATGATTGCTTAGTTCCGATGATCCTTTTTCTAAAAATAATTACACTTTTTTGTTCCAAAACCATCTGTTCATGATGTCCACATATCCACTGTCTTGGAGCTGGTTTCTTGGATGAGAAATGCTAAGTCGTGTGCATGTCCTTATTATAAATCTGTCGTTTTCAGCGAGGTGTGTTATTACCAGACATCTACTGCTGTGTTTGCCTGAGCTGCCACCTCAGAAGGAATAAATCTTATTAAACTAGTAAAAATGAGCCCAGTAATGTTTAATGAGCACCCTTGCTGATGAAAAAAAAAAAAAAAAAGCTATTTTATGTCTCTTAAAGATATTGCCTTATCTGCCCCCCTCACTCTTTCTTCACTCATTTATCTCTCGTATATTGAAGCGCCTTTCTCCTCTGGGCCTCTGAGAGAATTGAAGTTAGGATAAATATTGATAGAAGCTAGAAGTCATTTAGTGTTAAGTTAGGTTTCTTACTTTTTTAGCATTGGCGTTGTGAAATAAGAATTCACTTGCTAAAGCTTTGCTTGAGATGTGCTTCTGTTTGCATCCAATGCTGTTCATCACTGTTTACAGCTGCAGTTGTGCAGTGAATGCGTCACTTCAAAGGCTCACATAATGTGCATCCTTTAATCATTTTGGTAATGCTTTTGTAGTGCAGATCCACAAGCATTGTGCTGAAATGGCAGTAGATTTGTGGCAGTAGTTCACACCTTTGGATTATTAGGCCAAATCTCAGGTATTACAGGATTACATGGGATTATTGTCACACTGGATTATTAGTTCAGACACCACATGGTGTTGTGATGTTACATGGCCTCCCATTCAGGGTAAATATAGACCTGTATTGCACCAAATTAGACATGTTTTATTATTATTATTATTATTATTATTATTGACTTCTTTGGTTGATCTTAAATACATTTAAGCAACAGAGGGAGTTGGATATATTTATTTTAAACGGTCTAGCACAGTGGTTCTCAAACTTTTTTACTTCAAGGCACCCCATTGTCCACAACAACGGTATAGAGGGTATGCATTGATTTAACTTTCCCATCGGAACACGCCCCCTCAGCTGGACTGAGTGGCAAAAGAGCCTGCCGCATGACTGGATTTAATAGGGGAAACTGCGAAAACTTGAGTAAAACAAATGATTAAACTAAAGCTTGGACTCGATTGTGTTCCTTACATCTTACCAAAGATCCAGTTATTCATGGATATTGCATGCAGCCAGGAATTGTTTTTCCTGACATTTATATGTGCCTGTTTTTGACGCCAGAGGAAATACATAGCTAAAGCTAATTTTCCTGGAAAGTATGAATGCTTTATATAAATACAATATAGGTAGGTCATATCGTCCAGTCCTAAAACTTGTATAGTTTTTGTTGGTGTTTATTTAAAAATATCAAATTATGCAGAATATAAGATGGTAAATATTGAATTGATGAGTTGTCAATTTAATATATAACAATACAATATACAGGGTATGATTTTACCTTACAATTCAACATATTGACAAAATGATAACTGAAAATCCACACTGCTTGGAGTCCAGTTGTTTCTGTGAATTGTAGCAATCCATTTGCTTCTCTTTTCTGTAGCTTTCGGCAGTCTGTTAAAATATGCCTCAGATTTCTTGTCAAATCTATTTGTACTGTCAATCCCAATGCTCTTTCCCATTTTTGGATGTTTTGTGTGTTTTTTGCGGCATTCACGCTGAAAACCAACGCTGAAAATAAAATCGACTGCCACTCAGTCTTTTTGCCACTTAGTGGGCGTAACCGTGACCAATCATAATGCCAAATCCGCCATTTTGGCTGACAAACAAACCAGACAGGAGAGTTAGTAGATTGACGTCGGTTCATTTGACCTTGGAAAAGAGTGTGTATCATCTTTCTGCGATTGAAACAACATACCTTCTGATGTTCATTCATGTTTATTTCATGCAAAGACTAGGCAGAGAAGATCGGTTTACGTGTCGCTTAAACCGAGGCACATCAGCGTACTGTCACGACACATTAAAGAGGCACAAAACGGTATTTGCGAAGGGTCAATTGAGCTGTTGTTATAATTTTTTTCTGTTGTGTTTCAGCTTGGTGAGGACACCTTTAATCGGGCCAAGCTGCTTAATGTTGGCTACACAGAAGCTCTGAAAGACGCAGAATACGACTGTTTCATTTTCAGTGATGTGGACCTGATCCCTATGGACGACCGGAACCTCTACCACTGTTACGACCAGCCCCGTCACTTTGCCATTGCCATGGACAAATTCGGCTTCAGGTAACATATGAAATATTGAGGGAACCACAAAGTGCTGGAATCTGTTGACATGATATATCATTTTATCTTACTTTTATAATTCTGGTCCCTTTTGATACATAAATAATCAGAACTCTCATATAAAACCTGAAAATGCAATAAAATAAAATCAGTGGCATGTTTTATATGAATTTAATATCCTTGAAGAATTGTGGCTTTGCCAGAGTTTATTACAAATATGCTGGGCTGCATTTGTTGCTATTTACATACATATTAATAGACGCCATGTCTGTATTTGTCTTTGTTTCTTTGCAGAGAACAGAGTCAGTTAATCAAACAGCCAAAGCTTGAGGGCTGTCTGTCAAAGCCTGTGCGTCTGATGATTAATTGCTTCTTTTTCCACTAGGGAAGATATATGTCTTATGACGCTTTGTCATCTTGAGAATGCAGTTGAATTATTATGTATCAAAAGTTCATTTGTCAGGTGCTGTGCCAGTCTAGACAAACCTGGAGCTTTGACAAGCATATGTATTCATTTTCCAAGGCTGACTATTATTTTAGCTGAGACAGACCAGTTCTCTTCAAATGTAATAGCTAGAGATATTAAAACACTGGTGAAGGTTCTCCGTATTATGTTTTTTTATATATATATTGTCAAACTTGAAATTAATTTTGTCTGTCTTTTGTCGGCAAGAAGCAAGCTGTCCTTTGCTCCATGGTGTGTAATTTCCTGTCTTTGTGTGAGGGGCCAAAAGGGCCAGGACAATCTTAACTCTGTGCCTTCCTCTGCCATCCTCAGGGAATTCACTTATTAAAATCAGCCTCTTCCTTAAAATGTGAGCAGTGTTGGGAAGTTAGTCCAATAATCAGTTACCAATCAGTTGAAATGATATGTGTAACACATTTAATGATAGTTACTTTAACAACATTTTGTTAAAGACAAGTCTGTTAAAGGGTTAGTTCACTCACGCCATCCTAGATGTATATGCCTTTTCTTCTCTCAGCCAAACACGATCAGAGTTATATTAAAAAAATATCCTGGCTCTTACAAGCTTTATAATGGGAGTGAATGGTACCAAGCCCAAAAAAGCACATCCATCCATTATAAAAGTAATCCATATGACTCCAGTGGGTTATTAAATGCCTTCTGAAGTGAAGCAATGCGTTTTTGTAAGAAAAATATCCATATTTATACATTTTTGAACTAGAATAACTGGCTTCCAGTAATGGCCGTCTGTACATTCACAAGAGAGTCGAGTTCCGGTGTATGAGGAAGGCGTAGTGTAATCGTAAGACTTTATTTATTCTGAAGCATCCTGGATAGACACATGAACGCACCATTTTAAGACTAATACAAATCTACAGTATAGCAAAAACAACTTACTTCTTTTCACCATTTTTCTTTGCTGTAAACTATGCGTGCTTCCGCATTTGTCACTTCTTCTCTGAGCTTACGCTATGCCTACGTCATACTGCGGAAGTATAAAAATGGATATTTTTCTTACAAAAGCGCATCGCTTCAATTCCGAAGGCAAAAGTAATCCATACAACGGCAGGGGTTTAATAAATTGTATTAAACCCCTGCCGTTGTATGGATTACTTTTATGATGAATGGATGCACTTTTTTTTTTTTTTTTAAATGACACCTTTCACTCCCATTATAAAGCTTGGAAAAGCAAGGATATTTTTTCATGTAACTGTGATTGTGTTTGGCTGAAAGAAGAAAAATTTTCATTTTTGGGTGAACTAACCTTTTAAGTCTGTTATTGCATTTTGCTTTTGTATGGCAGTAAAAACAACCTGTTTTTGACTACCTTAGAAGCACCAGTGTCCATTGATTTAAAAAAAAAAAAAAGAAAAAAAAAAAAGATATTTATTTGGACCACATTTCACCAAAGCTCTGTCTGCCAGTGTGACGCTAATAGCAGGAGCGACAGTTAACAACTACAGTAGCTGCTTAGTGCTGTGGCAGAATTTGAACTCTTATTGAATTTGGTTTTTATTTCTCTGTGGACAGAGAGACAATACATTACTAAACAAATGCCACTGACCTTCTCTGAAGCGTGAACTGCCTTTAACTTTTAGTGGGATAATAATTCGGTTTTCTCTGTGAGTGATTCNAGGAGCGACAGTTAACAAAACTACAGTAGCTGCTTAGTGCTGTGGCAGAATTTGAACTCTTATTGAATTTGGTTTTTATTTCTCTGTGGACAGAGAGACAATACATTACTAAACAAATGCCACTGACCTTCTCTGAAGCGTGAACTGCCTTTAACTTTTAGTGGGATAATAATTCGGTTTTCTCTGTGAGTGATTCACACTATTGGCTTGTGTCTCCAGTCTGAGGAGGCCTTAACGTTGCTGTATTTAATAAGTGGGGCACCTTTAGAGAATTGCACGCTCTCAGACCATGAGCGTGTGAAGAAACTTCAGCCATACTGTTTCTGTGAAGACTGCTGCTGTAGCAGATGGCCTCATTAATTTTAGCTTGTTGTCTTTTAACGCGCGTTTGTGTGTGAGTGTGCGCGCGTGTCTGTAGGTTCTTGCTTCTTTTTCTCCCTTATGTCGCACATTTGTTTGCGTAGGTGGATGTGGTTGCTGTCATTGGCAACACACACCGCAGTAGCCCAAGGCAAACCCCGGGCGGCTACCCATGATGCACTTGCCAGCCCATAGCCCAGTGGGCCTCTTAAAAGAGGAGGTATAGAGACCATGTTTTTAACCACTCACTGCTTTTCCAGACTGTATTCATCCTGTAAAGCATTTACATTTATGCATTTGGCAGACGCTTTTATCCAAAGTGACTTACATTGCATTATACTACACATTTGTATCTGAGTATGTGCAATCCCTGGGATCGAACCCATGACCTTGGCATTGCTAGTGCCATGCTCTAACCACTGAGCTACAGGAAAGCTGTGAGCGTTTCTTTGAAGGCTTCGAACACTTGCTTGAAATATAAATCTGTGGTTTCATATCGCTCTGTGGTATAAAGGTCAAATATATGGCTTTGAGTTCTGAGATCCACCAAGGCCTTTTAATTCTTCCTTTGAATCGCAATGGAGTATGCATATTTATATCAGTCTTTAATCCTTTAATCAATGATTCCTCTGATAAATCTCATCTGACAGTGGCCTCTTGCACCGTGAACTGTAGTCCTACAAGCGGAAACGGATTCTACAGTTTATGGCGCACTTAAGCTTTTAGTGAAGTGACGTGTGGCCAAGTATGGTGACCCATACTTGGAATTTGTGCTCTGCATTTAACCCATCCAAGTGCACACACACAGCAGTGAACACACACACCGTGAACACACACCCGGAGCAGTGGGCAGCCATTGCTGCGGCGCCCGGGGAGCAGTTGGGGGTACGGTGCCTTGCTCAAGGGTCTCACCTCAGTCGTGGTATTGAAGGTGGGGAGAGCGCTGGACATTCACTCGCCTCACCGACAATCCCTGCCGGACCTGAGACTCGAACCCATGACCTTTGGGTTACAAGTCCGACTCTCTATCCATTAGGCCACGACTGCCCCTAAACAGGGCGTTCCTTAGAATTGTGCAGCTCAACTGATGGGCCTGAGGGGTGGCAACCAGGAGAGAAGTGATGAAAGTTGGGAGAAGGATCTGATATCATTTGAAACTGTTGAATCCCCTGTGGGAGGACTCTGTGGCTCTCTAGAATCACTCATACAAGATGAAATTTTGTCAAATTCGAATGCTTCAGTTGGCTGACTAAAGGGCTCAGTTCAGAGAGCTGAACCTACAGAATAATGTTTCCACTCTAGACTTGAAACAAAAATCAAATCTAATGGGAATCCAAAGCTTTTAACCATTCCAAATGGACACAGACAAGAATAGACCATTTGAGTAGTCATTAGAGGCAATATTACTGGCGAATGTGTTATTGATGATAATAGTGACTTGCGCTTTCAGATTTTATACTAAAATGTGTATCAACTGAATGACTACAGTCTGTTCCTTCTTGCAGGCTGCCCTATGCAGGGTACTTTGGAGGGGTGTCCGGCCTTAGCAAAAAACAGTTCCTCAAAATCAACGGCTTCCCAAATGAGTACTGGGGTTGGGGAGGTGAAGATGACGACATTTACAACAGGTAAGTCTACACATATGCCATATTTCTCTCTTATAAGTGCCTTGGGCCTGGTCCTTTAAAGTCACAATAAAAGGAAAGTAATGTCAGATCTTTTCTCCCGTATTGTGACGCACATCTGAGTGTAATAGATTATCAAATAAAGAACAAATGTAGATGGGGACTTGGTTCAATCCATCAATGACTCCAATGTTGATTGGATTTTAAGATGTGTTCGTTGCACTCAAAACTGGAGGCAGATGAAGAAGTCTAGAGAGAAGTCTGTTCTGTTGTTTCACCAGAAGATCGAGCTAGGATATTTTGTTTAAAAATTATAAGGGTCAAAGAAAAATGCTAAAGATGTGACTCATTAACCGCTTTGGTTGAAAAATCAGTACTTTATTTCTCTTGACCTAAATTAATTATATTGGTAAAAGTTTTCAGATGGCTAGCCTATGTACTGTTTGTAGGCCAACTTTGACTGACTTTCTGGAATATCATTTTGTTTTGAGGCCTGGTAGACAGGGTTTGAAATGTAGACAGGCTTTTTAAAAAGTCATGAGTAAGCATGCGTCATCAGAAACAGTCACTTTGTCGTGGAACGGTGTCCTTGCGCTGTTTCTAGGTCTCTTTCTTTCTCTGGGATATGCAGCCCTGCAGGGAGCAGCTGTATATATTCTTGCCGCTCACAAATCTACACCATGTCCAGACAGAAACGTGTGAATAGATGACGCTCTGCTGCCTGATGCCTGTCTCTACAGATAATGAATAGCTGCGTGTTCACTAGCTATCATTTTTCCTCGCTCAGGTGATGAGAGAGCAAACCCTGCAGTATATCAGGGCACGCACGCTCTTGCAACAGCGATAACACTAGTGGAGAAAAGTCCCATATGTCACTCTTTTCAGTTGTTGGGGGTTGCATTGAAAGTAGATGGTGGAAACTGGATGGTGTGATAAGCACACCTCTCACATTATCTTTTTCTGCCTTTGCCAACTGCTTTTGTGACACAATTAGATAGATTATATTAGTAAAAATAAGTTTTATAGCTTGATAACCACAAAAAAAGCAAGAGCTTCCCCTGAGATCTGCTCCTGAACTGAGCTGTTTTTATTGGGAGATTATAAATAACTCAATGTTGTTTTGAAGGAGTTCATTTTTGTGGCTCTTATGTATATTTCATGCATATTTATTATCTGTTGATATTTTGGACTTTCTTAGTGCTTATTTTATGTTTTAGTTGTGTTTAAATGAGCACCTTTGCAATTTAAAACAAAAAAATTATATATAGTTTAGTTAAATTTCTGTTTCAGTTGATGTTGATATTGAATATTTAATCATACACTACCTTTCAAAAGTTTGGGGTCGGTAAGATTTTTTTTTAATGTTTTAAAAGAAGTCTCTTATGTACGGAGCCCCTAAAGGGACATGGTGGTGGAAAAAAGATATGAGATGGGAGGAAAAATAATAAGTCAGTGATTTTGAGTTCTTTCTCAAATGTTTTGCAACCCCCTGAGAAACTTTGCGTTCGCTCACAAAACCTTTGCGTTCCCACGAGAAACTTTTTTGAGCTCTTTGCGAGCGAACGCAAAGTTTCTCGCCGGAAAGCAAATGTTTTGTGAGGGAACGCAAAAGCATTGACAGATATTTTTTCCTCCATCTCATTTTTTTTTTCCTTCACCATGTCCCTTTAGGGGTTCCATACTAACGTTCACCAAAAGCTGCATTTATTTGATCGAAAATACTGTAAAACAGTAATGTTGTGAAATATTATTATAATTTAAAATAACCAGTTTCTGTTTTAATATATTTTAAAATTTAATTTATTCCTGTGTTGGCAAAGCTGAATTTTCAGTATCATTACTCCAGTCTTCAGTGTCTTATGATCCTTCAAAAATCATTCTAATATGCTGATTTGATGCTCAAGAAACTTTTCTCATTATTATCAATGTTGAAAATGGTTGTGCTGCTTCCACAAAATTTTTTTGTGGAAACTGTGATGCATTTCCTTTTTCAGGATTCTTTGATGAATAGAAAGTTCAAAAGAACAGCATTTATTTGAAATAGAAAGCTTTAAAATTATAAATGTTTGTCTTTGCTGTCACATTTGATCAGTTTAATGCTCCTTGCTTAATAAACTATAATTAATTTTGGGAAAAAAAAGAGAGAAAATCTTACTGATCCCAAACTTTTGAACGATAGTGTAAATATTAAACATGTACACACTTATCCATGTCAATTTTATTGCATTATACTTTGGAAGCCTTACGTGACCATGCATTCATTTTTCTTTCTTAGTTGTCTATTGATCTCAACAAAACAAAAGTTGTTTTCTTGTAAACTCAGAGTCATTATAGTGTATCTACAACAATAAAGTTGTGAATAGGTCACTATATTACCACCCTGTCTGAGATACAACACACAGTCATCCTTCAGTAATATATCAAAGCTGTAGGTCAAGTCATCTACAGTGGCCTCAAAAAGTGGCTACATTTCTCAAAACGCTTCTCAAAAGCGAATTTCTCAAAAAATTATTAATCCATAAAGCAGTCATTGCCAAGAAAACAAGAAAAAATGGGGAGAAAAAAATAAGAGAAAACAACTTTTAAGTCAAGATTTTGAGAAAAAAACTTGTTTTGAGATCATTGGAAAATGTTGTTCATTTGTTATGTCCAAGGCATTGCCTATCTTTGTTATACAATGAAGCGACTTTTAATTGAAAGAAATACACCACACGTTTACAGCAGAGCATTTCATACACTCTAAAGAAAAATGGTTTTAAACAGTACCAAATTAGGGTTCTTCAGCTTGTAACGATAGCGGAACCCTTTTTGGTGCTAAATAGAACCCTTTTTATAAGGTTCCATAAAGAACCATGCTTTGAAAATGCAATAGGACCTCAATAGTGTGATAAAGGTGATTGGTAGGAATCCACTTATAATTTGAAAGTTAAAATTTGTCTACATTTTAAGAAAGAAATAATTTACCTGTTGAGTGTATGTTGACAGTCTATGTAACTGAATGGCTAAGCTCCAGAAAACCAGTAATGATGTGGCTTTGACAGTTACAGAAAAGAAAAAATATCCTTAAACTCTAACACAAAGAACCATTTCAGCATGTAAAGTGTTCTTCAGGGTCATGCGGTTCTAAATAGAACTGTTACTACTTGTAAAGAACCTTTAAAGGACCATCTTTTTTTGCTCGTATGCGTCAGGATATTTATTAATATTTCTACAGTTATGTTCATCAGAAAGAAGAAAGTCATGTACGTACACCTAGGATGGCTTGAGGGTGAGTAAAGCTTGGGCTAATTGTCATTTGAAAGTGAACTAATCCTTTAATACAATTTAAATGATACTATATAGGTGACTTCAAAATTACCTTCTGAGAAATGTAGTTCTACCAAACACTTTTTGAGGCCACTGTAGTTGACTTGACCTACAGCTTTGATATATTACTGAAGGATGAATGTGTGCTGTATCTCAGACAGGGTGGCAATATAGTGACCTAAAGTGAAGTCAGCTGTGAGCAGTCCTTGAAAGATAAGATGTAAGAGTGAACGGCATGTGGACCCAGCTGTGCATTCTGCTTCAAATTCCCCATCTGACTGGTGGAGAGACACGTACAGACTCAGACACTCGCTCATTTAGGTCCTCTGGGTGGAGGTTTACTCAAACATACTGTCACTTCTCTGGAACCAGTTTGCTGGGGCTCCAGGGACTCCCAGTGCCTGTCAGAACAACTTCCTCTCTTCCCATATCTTTGAAGTTCACCGGTCTGACAGCGTGAGCCCAAGTGCCAATGGACATCCTCCTCTCTAAGCTCGAAATTCTGCAGCCCGGCTTCTTAAAATCTGGCAGTCTGTGCGGACGTGCCCCTCTGCCATTGCTGCTGTGGAAGAGGCATTTGTTTTGTAGCTTGACCATCTCTGTGGACTGGGTTTTTAGTTTATTTTTGTGAAGGCAACTGGCATTAGTGTTCAGAATCCTTGTTTCTTGCTGTAGCTGATCCTGCAGTAGTACAGTTGATCCATTAGTGTCTTTTCTAGCCGTAAGGAAGAACTGGTGGCAGGCCTGATGAAAGATGCCACAACGATATGGAGCAGCAAAAGTCAGCCACCATTGGCAGCTGCACTGAAACTGTTAACTTTAACAGTGTTTTTGTCTTTTGATGAAAGTATTCTTTGTTTAGTAATTATTTCGTCATGTCATGCTCATTCATTTTAGCCAATTTCACTTGGATTAAAATGGCTTTTAATTTTTTTATAGTTAACAAAAAAATATTGTATATTGACTTGAACGTATCTACATTTTATACATTCAAAAGTTTGGGATCTGAAAGATTTTTCAAATGTTTTTGAAAGAAGTCACTTGTGCTTACCATACAAAAATAAAGTGATTAAAATACAGTAAACACAGTAATATTGTAAAATATATTATTACAATTTAAAATAACTTTTCTATTTTAATATATTTTTAATGTAATTTATTTCTGTGATGGTAAAGCTGAATTTTCAGCATCAATACTCCAGTCTTCAATGTCAAATAATCCTTCAGAAATCATTCTAATGTGTTAATTTGTTGCTCAAGAAACATTATCAATGTTGAAATTGTGATACCTTTTTTTTAGGATACTTTGATGAATGGAGCAAAAGAACAGCATTTATTTGAAATATAGATTTTTTTGTAACAAAGTAAAAGTCTTTACAGGCACTTTTTATCTCTATAATGTGTTCTTGATGGATAAAAGTTTTTTTATTATTTTTTTTTATATATCTTACTGAAATCAAACTTTTGAACAGTAGTGTTTATATTTAGTTCACTATTGTAATACCATTGTCATTTTTTACGAATGCTTTAGTTATTCATTCATTACAGAAAAAGCGTATTTACAATATGACTTAAAAATTCTGACTGGCAAGTAACTTAATTAAAGAGATAGTTCACCCAAAAATGAAAATGATCCGATAATTTACTCACCCTCAAGCCATCCTAGGTGTATGTGACTTTCTTCTTTCAGCCAAACACAGTCAGAGTTATATTAAAAAATACCATGGCTCTTCCAAGCTTTATAATGGGAGTGAATGGTGCCATTTTTTTTGAAGCCCAAAAAAGCGCATAGATCCATCATAATAGTAATCCCACCGGCTCCTGCGGGTTAATAAAGGCCCTCTGAAGCGAAGTGATGCATTTTTGTAAGAAAAACAACCATATTTATAACTTTATGAACTATAATAACTGGCTTCCGGTAATGGCCGTATGCGAGTCGAGTTCTGGCAGAAGAGTGACCTCTGACCCGACGTATGGCGTAGGATGTAGGAGTAGCGTATGCTTAGGTGAGAGTAGGCGCCTCTCGTGGTTCAAACAAATAGGGCTGGACAACAAACTCAAGCTCCTCTTATATCAAAATCCTCTGACATTTCTCTTTAAAAATTCTCTTTTCAGACTTCTAATTTATGACCGGTGTTTTGTTTTGCTCTTTCCTCTGCACTTCCGCATTCATCAATACGTCATGCGTCGGGTCGGAGGTCACTCTTTGACCGGAACTAGTCTTGCGTATGGTCGTATGCCGGATGCCAGTTATTATAGTTTATACATTTATAATATGGATATGTTTCTTACAAAAACATATCACTTCACTTCAAAAGGCCTTTGTTAACCCCCTGGAGTCGTATGGATTACTTTTATGAAGGATGGATGTGCTTTTTGGGCTTTAAAAAAATGCACCAATCACTCCCATTATAAAGCTTGGAAGAGTCAGGATATTTATTAATAAAACTCAGATTGTGTTTGACTGAAAGAAGAAAGTCATTTACACCTAAAATGGCTTGAGGGTGAGTAAATTATAATTTCCCTTTAAGGCTTTCTATCTTTATGATCAATATCTGGACGGCCTGTCATGCTATCAAACTCCAGATGTGGACAATCCCTTGTAATTGTTGTCAAGAAGTAGTTAATTGTACAGCAGCTTCATAATAATGTTCTTTATTTAATTATAAGTCACTACAAGAGACATTATCTTTAAAACCTTCTTAATGTAAAGAGCAGCCACTATCGTGCTCTGTGAGCTGGACAGAAGGTCATCGCTGCATTCATTCGTAGAGTGAAGTCATTGTGAATAGCCCAAAGGGATGTGTGTGAGGGAGGATAGTGGACTCAGATGACTGTGTCCTGGCTTCATGCACAGCAAATGTTCCGTCAGACTGGCTTGAAACAAAGCGAAGTAAAAAAAAAAAAGCCTTTGGAGAGTTTTGCTCTCCCCTCTAGCCATGTGGACAGAGAAACAGCCCATCATTTTTTCTTTGATTTTCAACATCTGTGTAGTTGGAGAGGATGGAAGCCCTGGAGGGACATTTCCCTTACAGCGCAGCAAGAAGCAGACAGTGGAAGGCAGTAGACAGGTGTGCTCCACTGTGGATTCTAAGTTGAAATTGAATAGTTATGAACTACTCATGGGAAGACTGGACTAAAACGAGCAGTCTGTTTTTGACAGCGTTCAGCAGTCCCCGTCTGAGTGTGTGCAACTCCATGGACATTTAGAGATACATGACTTCAGCATCAATAGTGCACATTTAGTAGGTTTTGGTGGTGTTTCATAGCTGACATCATTTTTATAGCTGACAGAATGTTGGTAAAATTCTGAACAGGGCCTATATTTTCGAGAAACCACTCCCTGCGGTTAACCCGCAAAGTAACCAGGCCATGTGATAATGGAGAACTATGACTGGCACTTAAAAAAAAGCACTTATTAAATAAATAAATATAATTTTTATTATTGGAAAATAAAAATGTAATATAAGTGTAATATATATCACATCAACCAGCATGAACTGTATGTCTCACCTCAGACAAACATATTTAAAAAGCTTGCATAGTATACAGGATGCAACCTCCCTCTACCAAACATACTCATACAATGGCTTAAATAGACAATTTTTCCATCAAACGCTAGCAGTACGAACCATTGTCACAGATTGGAACCTCTCCCAGTAACACTCATCATAACATTGTCACCTAAATACTATAAATACATGTTCAAAAACTAATTTCTTACACACAATCTTCATAATACAAACAAGCATGACTGTATACACAAAATTAAACATTGAGCACTCACGTCTATCTCTATTTTGGAAAATAGTACGACCATTCATAATGCACGTTCTGGCTGTGCGCTCTAACACTGGATCAGACAGGTAAGATCTATGGCCAGATTTACTAACAGCTTGCGCCAGCGCAAACCCTCTTTTGGCGTTAAAAATTACTGTCGGGATTTACTAAAGACACGCAGTGCAAAATTAGCGCTGAAAAGGCGTGGACTGAGTTGTTTTTGCGGCTGACCTCATTGCATATGCATTTGTAGGAGTTTCCCTTTCAGATGCAAAGTTTATGGGAGGAGAGTATTTAAAATGAATCGCGCAATGCGATTTACTAATGTTTGCGCTAGTTAATTTACTGGTATTTGCGCCATTATTTAAAGGATTAGTTCACTTCTGAATGAAAATTTCCTGATAATTTACTCACCCCCATGTCATCCAAGATATTCATGTCTTTCTTTCTTCAGTCGAAAAGAAATTAAGGTTTTTGAGGAAAACATTCCAGGATTCTTCTGCATATAGTGGACTTCAGTGGTTGAAGGTTCAAATTGCAGTTTCAGTGCAGCTTCAGAGGGCTCTACACGATCCCAGATGAGGAATAAGGGTCTTTTCTAGTGAAACGATCGGCCATTTTCTAAAAAAAAATTAAAATTGATTTACTTTTTAACCACAAATGCTCGTCTTGCACTGCTCTGCGATGCGGCACGCCTTACGTTGAAAGGTCATGCCCTACCGCGAAAGTACCGCGGTAGAGCGAAAAACTTCGTCTAATTTTCTCCTCCGACTTCAAAATCATCCGATATCGTTGTTTTACCTTTTTTTTTTTTTTTGTACAGAGCGTTTAGCTTAATCTTTGCATTCGCTTTGTAGACACTGGATGGGTACTTCCACCTACATCATACATGATCTTTCCAACGTGATTACGTCTATTCCTCGTCTGGGATCGCGTAGAGCCCTTTAAAGCTGCATTGAAACTGCAATTTGGACCTTCAACCCGTTGGAATGTTTTCCTCAAAAACCTTCATTTCTTGTCGACTGAAGAAAGAAAGACATGAACATCTTGGATGATGTGGGGGTGAGTAAATTATCAGGAAATTTTAATTCTGAAGTGAACTAATCCTTTAACGCCCAAAAAAGCATGTCTTAACCCATTTTGCAACATGGCTGCAATTGTTGCTGCTAGGAGGAGACACCGCAGAGAACAGAGAGCGTGTGGTAGAAGGGAGACATTTTTTCCACTCGTATTAATTTCTCTGGAATGCCAGAGGAAGACGTTATCTGAACATATTGTTTGCCAAGCCATGTTGGCCTATATATATATGTGTACGTGTTTGTCAGATTACATAAGCTGCGCCTGTGTCGACCCGCACCTGATGAGCATCAGCTCTGCTTATTTGCGACCCAATGCTAATTTGCACTGCTCTTGGTAGATTGCGTTGGTCATTATGTAAATGATATGACTGAATTTGTGTTCTTTAATTGGCGCATCAGCAGTAGATCACGCGCAAAACCTGCCACTCCCATCGGTGCATTTATTCTCACGCTAATTTGCCCCGTTTAGTAAATCTGGCCCCTAATGTGCTATATAGTATGCAAAATTACCCAATAAAGAAACTATTTGATACTGGCAATGACTCTATATTATCGTTACATAACTACCATCTAACAATAAACAGCAACAGAACTTACATAACAATACTTTTAATTAATTCATATAATTTATTTAAAACTGTTTATTTAATTTATGTTTAAAATATAACAAAATAATGCATATCTTACTTTAAAATTTAGCCAATTTTGTTTTTTTAATTCGATTGGCAAAAATAATAAAGGAAAGCAATTTGTATGTTTTATAAAAATAATTTGTTTAAATGCATCTTTTTTTTTTATTTTTTTATTTTTTTACTGTCACTCCTAGTCCTCCATAAAATGACAGTCAAACATATTAAATACGTCTTATTAAATATTGTTCCAAATAGTTTATGAGCCAAGAACAGAGAGAGGGAATGGGGAGGGCTGTAATAGAAGAAGAAAGCCAGACAAGGTCGGTCGCTCTGCCATATCATATGACCATTCCTCTGTCCCTCCCTTTCTCTCTCACTATTTCCTTCTCTTTCCTCACCTTCTGTCTGTCTATCTCTGTCTGTCTCACTCCATCTATGTCTGATCTATCTTTTATTCCTTCTCCTTTCCCATTTCTGCTCTGCCAGCAAGACATGAAGTAATAGTAATGATTCCAATTCCAATCCACTCCGAGGGTCTAATGCAATTAAATAAAATGCAGGGAGGGAGAAAGAAAGAACATCTAGCAAAATTCTCAGTTAATCCAATCTCAGAGGACTATGCACCAAAACATATCTCCAGTCAACACTATTCATTATTACATCAGCATTCAGGAAAACATTCCCTTAATCACAAAAATTGACTTCTTGGCTAATAGAGACACTGTTATGTATTTCATCATATACCACTATTATGGTACAACAGTAATGCTTTTGTTTTGTTTTTTTGAGGAATGACTTTTTCCCCACCTGTTTTCCGCTTTTGCTCTCTTCCTGCAGGTGTTTTAATCCATTCTTTGCTTCCAAAGCTGAGGTTAATTTAGTAGCATCTTTTGTTTATTCCTAACCAAAAACAAACTCGAATTTTTCTATGCAGTGGCAAAGAAGTCACAAATCTTTCAGATATTCGACATGGCTTTCCAGGTCTTTATATGGCACAGCATTTTGCTTTTCCCCCAATCAGACGACTCTTAAAGTGCTGCAGCCCCAGAGTAATCACAGCTGTCTGATCCGAGCATGAAAGGCCAGAGAGTTCGAGGAACACTGCTGTGTACGAATCGCCCTGTATGATATGAAGATGCTCAGCAAATAAATACAGTAATATGTGTGTATAATGTGCATAATAATGAACACCAATCCGGCTCCAAGGCATTTAACCCTCGTCTTACTTGAGGCTTATGGCTGTTTAGCCAAATTACTGCAGGTGTCCAGAACGGGAGCCAACCAAATACTAATTACCAGCGTGGACAGTTATCTGAGCTTTTTTGTCATCTTTTTACACCTCCTTCAAATACCTGAAACTGAAATGATTCCAGCCAAAACTCAAATCAGAGCAGAAGAGCTTAAAATAGCTTCTCGTCCAGAAATGCAGTTGAGCAAAATTCGGATGTGAGGATTTTCATCATTAGGCAAGGTTCTTAGACTGTTTTCGTAATCAGTATTTTTGTCTTGTCCAGTAAAATATTTAAACATCTTATGCAAAATCGCATAAGATAGTGAATCTTGTTTTTCAGAACATACTTGGAATATTTATTTTCACTTGTTTTAAATATATCTTGTTTATTTCTTGTTTTTAACTGGCATATATATATATACTGGCATGTACACCGATGAGCCAAAACATTATAAACACCTGCCTAATATGCTGTTGGTCCTCTCCATGCTGCCAAAACAGCACCTACCCGCCGAGGCATGGACTCTGAAGGTGTGCTGTGGTATCTGGAACCAAGACGTTTGCAGCAGATCCTTCAAGTCCTTTAGGTTGCGAGGTGGAACCACTATGGATCGAACTTGTTTTGTCCAGCACATCCCACGAATGCTCGATTGATTTGAGATCTGGGGAATTTGGAGGCCAGGGCAACACCTTGAACTCTTCATGATGTTCCTCAAACCATTCCTGAACAATTTGTGCAGTGTGGCAGGGTGCTTTATCCTGCTTAAAGAGGCCACTTCTACCAGGGAACACTATTGTCATGAAGGGGTGTACCTGGTCTGCAACAATGTTTAGGTAGGTGGCAGCAAGTGTCAAATATACATCCACATGAATGGCCGGACCCAGGGTTTCCCAGCAGAACACTGGCCAGAGCATCACACTCCCTCCACTGGCTTGTAGTCATCCCACAGTGCATCCTGGTGCCATCTCTTCCCTAGGTAATCAGCGCACATGTACACAGCCGTCCACGTGATGTAAAAGAAAACAGGACTCATCGGACCAGGTCCAGTTCTCACTTCACCTGCGACTGGTCATAATATTCTGGCTCATGTTAATACTTTGGTATTTGAATATCCTGTAAATCCAATGGAATATATTATTAAAGCTGCTGTGCGTAACCTTTTTTGGTTAAAAATGATCAAAAATAAATTTTTGAGCAAATACATAACCAGCCTCTGTTCAAAACTATCTCCTTACCTTAGCCCGATTCACAACGGTAAGCTTGTAATAATGTTTTATAATTCAGATGGTTCTGCTAGGTTTCCGTGGGAAATTCGAGCATGCAGACGTTCATCTTTGCGTCATTAGTCACGTCTGTTTACATAAAGAACGAGTCCCAGCTAGTAGGTTATATCATGTGAGGATGCTGCTGCATGTGGCAGATCATTTATAGCATTTTCTCACAGCAGCTGGAATAATTATACTTATAATTTTGATGGCGGATTGTATGGTATGACAAACGGTTAGATTAGACAGATTAGACTGTACAGAAATTGAAATCTACAGGTAACGCTAATACACACTAATAGTCACGCAATGCTGATGTTGTCAACTAACAGTTTGAGGAAAAAGTATAACAATAATAATAATTTGCACGGTTTGATATGAGCTAAGTGATCATTAGATTGAATCACCGTTGGCAGTGCGATTTATTGTGATGCTTTTTTTTCTCAGTTGGTCAGAACAAAAGTGGCAGATTTGTTACTTACTTGTTCAGATGACATTTTCCTGTGAAAATTCTTATTTTGGTCATACGTCCAAGACTACAATCTGTGATTCCGAAGTACCTGCACAGCATCCACTGGTCCACAATCCTGTGGACTGCAGCTTTAAATATATGGAAATACAATGTAATAAATATCAT
>RJVU01044706.1:1882245-1904243 GCA_003731715.1 Anabarilius grahami
ATGAGGTACCTTGCATCGTCCATCGTCCGTCTTGTTTTACAACTGATTTAAAATTTACAAAGATCTGGCTACAAATTACCAAATGAATTTGCATGCAAATGTGGTCACTGTCATGCATCAAGTTTTGTCCTCTGTGACGTTTACAAATCCACTCTTTTCTGCAGTTTTCTTTATTTTTTACATTGTCTTTTCTCTCATAATAATCTCAGGCCCTCAGAAATCTCCTTTCTGTTTCTGGGTCAAGAATACCCAGAGATTACCTTCAATCCTCCTAGCTACATTATTTATGACAAAGGCCTTGCTCTTGTTTTATTACATTGAGGTATATAAAAATTAAATAAATAAGATCCCACACAAACACACACAAATAGGCATGCCCTTATTCTCCTCGGAAGGATTTCCATCTAATCAAATACTTTAAGAAAGGTGTCGTTCCTCGAAAATGCAGCGCAAAGCTCAGAGCTCGAACAACACGATGCTCACATGACAAACATAAGATTTGCACTAATGCCAAGACCTGGAGCCAAGCAGGGAGATTAGAATGGTTGGATTGTTCAAGCAATCCTGAGTCGCTCTAAGCTGTAGTTACTCAAACAAATGGGATTGTACTCTAGGCGGGGTGTGTATGGAGCTGCCTGGTCTGGCTGCTCTCTTAAGCAAACATTCCCGACACAGTTCTCAGCTACTGACTTGTTTTGCTTTATTTTGTTCATTCTGCCTTGTTTCCTGCCCATTTGACATTTTCTGGCATTCGTATGGGTTAACGAGTCTTTGATTAGCTGTAGCTGCTTGATGTTCATTGTTTGTTAATTAGTGAAAGCCTCAAGTCACTGATAGTAAAGTCAAACTACTGTCTATTTCAATACCAAATAGGAACCAAATGACCTTTATTATTATTATATATACATACTCTGAACGTATAGCAATGTGGACACATAAAAAAAAAAAAAGAAACAGACAGAAAATGTTTATAATTTAAGCTGGGTGATGCCCTCTTTCCTCTAAACCACGACTATGAAAGTCATTAAGCGATGTTGTGATTGCTTGAGGCCAATCAGTCAGTCGATATGAAACCTCTTGTTCAGTCATCTGAAACCTTTTCTCTGTTGTTTTCTCCCCCTTTCTGTCAGAATCACACTAAATGGGATGAAAGTGTCTCGTCCTGATGTGAGAATCGGCCGCTACAGGATGATCAAGCATGAGAGAGACAAGCACAATGAGCCAAACCCCCAGAGGTAAGACCGTGTTCCCCTGCCACCTCATCGCTGTGTAGTGTGAAAGTGCCCACCCTGCCTGTGCCTGAAAATGCTTAAGATTCAGAAGCTCTGTTAGGAAGTGTTAAAACACACCACTTATCCTCTATCACACTTATTCTTGTGACTTATTGATCTAAAACACAGCAGAGCCCTTTGCACTGCAGATGTAAGACATAGCTTGATATTACTGACATTTTACAGTCTTCATTCAGATTGTATTCTTGCATTTAACTTCCCTGCTCCAAATATCATCATGACAAGTTTTGATGGACAGGATTGTCTGTCTGGTCTACCAACTAGGTCAGCACCAAACCAGCACTAACCAGCCTAGACCTGATCTAGTTTTAGCAGTGAATTGTCATTAAAATTATTGCTGTGCTTTTTTGCTATTTTGCTTAATTCAACACTTCATTAACATAGGGTAACATTCAATTCATGTTTATAATTGACCGTTAAAGGGGAATATGTTTTATTAATTTTAAATAATTGTTGTTCGACAATACATCCTTATTAAAATTGACTTTTTTCTAATAATAACGAACACAAAAGACACAACACATTGATTTGACACAACACTTGCTTAGTTGGTGACACTTAATATTCTGCAATATTTTTGACTTGAATGCATTTTATTTAGTAAAATATGACATGAAATATTGCCTGAACTTAAAGAATTAATTCACTTTCAAATGAAAATTAGCCCAAGCTTTACTCAACCTCAAGCTATCCTAGGTGTATATGACTTTCTTCTTTCTGATGAACACAATCTGAGATATATTAATAAATATCCTGACGCATCCGAGCTTTATAATAGCAGTGAGCGATACCAACGAGTATAAAGCTCAAGAAAGTCCATCCACATTCATCCATTATAAACGTACTCCACACGGCTCCGGGGGGGGGGGTTAATAAAGGCCTTCTGCCAGTTCCGTTTTTGTTTTTGTTTTTTTTCTCTCCGTAAGTTGAATACGGAAGGTGGTCTGGCAGAAGCTAGATATTTACTTCATAACTTGTTAAATATGGATTTTAAAAAATATATTTTTTACACAAATACATCGATTCACTTCAGAAAGCCTTTATTAACCCCCGGAGCTGTGTGGAGTACGTTTATGATGGACGGATGTGGATGAATGCACTTTCTTCAGCTCATACTCGTTGATCCCTTTCACTGCCATTATAAAGCTCGGATGCGTCAGGATATTTTTTTATATATCTCAGATTGTGTTCATCAGAAAGAAGAAAGTCATATTCACCTAGGATGGCTTGAGGATGAGAAAAGCAAAGAAAGAAAAATAGACTATGACTATGTACCAGTGAACGCTGTAGTAACTGTAATAATCCACTCAGTTAGTCACCCAGTATAATTGCTAGTTTGTAGTATTGCAAACTTTGTCCTGCTTTTGTCACTCAATTATCTGGGGCTGTAAGAAGTTTTGTCCCTTTTAAGATGCATTCAGTCTCCTAAATATGATTGTGTGAGTTTATGCCAGCTGGCGGAGGTTCTTAATGCTTGAATAGCTCAGACGTCACAGAGTGTAAAATAGCCCAATCAATGAGTCGATAAGCCCATCCGTGGACGCTGGGCAGCGAGCCAGATTGTTCCCAGGTAGAAAAGCTTCACAGCGGAGCAACTAATTGCAAAACGATTCCTGCAGTTGCAGGTTGGTCCACTCTTTTTTGCTGGTTGTCAATCTTAGGAGAGCTTTGAGCAAAATGGCAAGACAGAAGCAAAAGAAATGCCATTAAAAGTTAGGATTGGTCTTTTCTCTGGTAGGAGGTTTCACTCAGCTCTCACTGTGCAAAGATAAGAGTCAGTGATTTATTCTCTTTTGCTCAGTTTCATTCTCATTCTTTTTTCCCTTGATCTCTCTTTCTCATTCACTCACTGTCTCTCTATTTATGTCTCGCTCTCCCTCTTTCTTTTTGTCTTTTTCCTACAAGTGGCTCAGACAATTGAAGTAATGAGCGTGGCCCACCCAGAAAGCCATGAGCGCATGCTAAACTCAATTTCACTGGAGAGGACAGAAGAACGCGGGTAGAAATGAATGAGGTGTCTGTGCTGAAGTTAATGAATTGAAACATGTCACGCTAAAGTAGGCCTGTTGTCACAGACAGGTCATTTGTTTGTGTTCTGTCTCAAACGGGTAAAACGATGCAGTGTCGATCGCTGAGATCCACCTTCAGTACAACCATCAGACCGGAAAATGCGTCCTTTATCGTTCGCTGAAACATTTTTTTTAATGCTGTTCAATTAACCCGGGGCTGCTCTATCAAAACCTTGCAGGAATAAGCAGGAAACAGATATAATTTAAGTGTGCTTCATTTAAGTGTGCTTCTGTCTTATATATATACAGTACACACACACACACAGGTTTGTAATGTTTTTGAAAGAAGTGTCTTCTGTTCACCTAGGCTGCCAATTAGTATCAGAAAAAGCTCCATTTAAGTGTGCTAAATCAGGGAGCGATTCATATGATGATGAACATTCACAGACCGACGCAGAAGTGGGCACTGCGGCTCGATGAAAATCAATATATCAGGAAGTGCAGTCTGAGATTGATGATCTCAACCGCATCCCCTGAAACACTCCCTCTTGCCAGGGCTGATATAACACACCCAGGCACACATCAGTGTAGGTGGCAGAGTCACAACTCATCTGGGCATCTGATTAATAATTGATTAGCACCATAACTAGAATAATGGGAAGTCATTTATGATCCCTTCCTCTCTAGATTTTATTGCCTCCATTAGAGACTTGTGGGGATTATTCTAAGGCTCGTTTGTACGTGATAAGAGGTTTAGTCTCAAACCTAACAGCCTTTTAAAATTGAGCAGGAAATTTGATGAATAAAGCTGATTTGGGAAATACTGTGGATTACTGACATTTACTTATACAGCTCTTTCAAGCCTTACTTATTTTGTATTTTTCTTACTTCCTGTTTCAATGTGTAGGTTTTGGCCTCATTTCCTCTGTAATTTGTCTGTAACTGTAGAGAGGACAATGTATTCATGTAGTTTGCATTTAGTAGTTATACATTTATTCTCAAGAGCCTTGTGTGGCTCTTAAATTACATCGTTGCCCCTCAAAGTCTCACTTTTTCCCCAAATTGCTCTTTAATATGTTTCATATGAGGCTTCACATCAATATGACATTTCCCTATTCAGAGTGCTGGCAACCAGTCAGAATTAACATATCATGACAACTCTCTGAAGATTTTTAGCATGGTAATGGATATGACAATGTTAATGTACTTGCTACTGCCAATACATACAAGAAATACTGCTGCTGTGCAAATAGCATATATAAAATTACCCATAGCAAATCTAGACAGGTGGAGCTGGGGAAGGTGGGGGGTTTCAGAGGAACGCTGAAAGCATGCTGCAACTTATAGTGAACAATAACCAGCTATTTAAATGTTGAGCAGCAAGCTCATTGGCTGCAGATGCAACATGAACCAGTCAGTTTGTGCCATGTAGTCAACGATGTAAATATCATCAGTTGTATTAAAGGGATAGTTCACCCCAAAATGAAAATTATGTCATCATTTTCTCACCCTCAAGTTGTTCCAAACCTGTATTAATTTTTTTTGTTCTGCTGAACACAAAGGAAGATATTTGGAAGAATGTTTGTAATCAAGTACCTGTCGCCCCCATTGACTACCATAGTAGGAAAAAAAAATACTATGGCAGTCAATGGGGGGTGACATCTGCTTGACATGTACAGCAGAACAAATTTTTATTTTAGGGTATAACTTTCCTTTTAATGCACCATCTAGAGTTTCATGACAAGCGTGTGTGTGTGTGTGTGTGTGTGTACGTTTTTGTGACATATCAGGACACAAATGTGTATAATGACATGGGTATGACATGGGTATGACATAGGTATTACATAAAGAGGTGACTTATGAGGACATTACCCATGTCCCCACTTTTCAAAAGGCTTATAAATCACACAGAATGAGTTTTTGTGAGAAAGTAAAAGTGTGCACAGTTTCCTGTGATGGTTAGGTTTAGGGGTAGGGGTAGTGTAGGGGGATAGAAAATACAGTTTGTACAGTATAAAAACCATTACGCCTATGGAATGTCCCCACAATTCACAAAAACGAACGTGTGTGTGTGTGTGTGTGTGGGCATGTTTTTGTGAAATATCAGGACACAAATGTGTATAATGACATGGGTATGACATAGGTATTACAAGGAGAGGGTGACTTATGAGGACATTACCCCATGTCCCCACTTTTCAAAAGGCTTATAAATCATACAGAATTAGTTTTTGTGAGAAAGTGAAAGTGTGCACAGTTTCCTGTGATGGTTAGGTTTAGGGGTAGGGGTAGTATAGGGGGATAGAAAATACGGTTTGTACAGTATAAAAACCATTACGCCTATGGAATGTCCCCACANTACACTATTTAAAATGAACACAACTGTTCAGAAGTTTGGGGTTGGTAAGATTTTCAAAATGTTTTTTCACAAGACTTATGCTCAATAAGGCTGCATTATATTTGATCTAAAATAAAGTATAATAGTGAAATAGTGATTATTACAGTTTTATTAGTTTATTTTTCAGTTTAATATATTTATATGTTTATTTTTGTTTTAATATATTTTAAAATGTAATTTATTCCTTGGCAAAGCTGAATTTTCAGCATCATTACTCCAGTCTTCAGTGTCACATGATCCTTCAGAAATCATTCTAATATGCTGATTTGCTGCTCAAGAAACATTTCTTATCATCAATGTTGAAAACAGTTGTGCTGCTTGATTATTCATTGTGGAAACAGTGATACCTTTTTTTTACAGGGTTCTTTGATTATTAGAAAGTTGGAAAAAACAGCATTTATTTGAAATATTAATGTATTTACAGACACTTTTGATCAATTTAATGTGTCCTTATTGAATTAAAGTATTAATCTCTTTCAAAAAAAATCTTACTTCCCTCAGACAGTAATGTATATTTTCATATAGGGCAGCTGATATTTCCTGCACATTTAGGTTGTGGTAATTTCAAGTTACTTCTTGGCACAGTTTTGTTTTATTTTCCTGTCACACAGGTGTAGGTCATTTGTTTTTGAGACATACTGCATGGAGATGTGGAGCTGAAGAGTAAATAGCTGCGTTCGCCAAGCGCACCATTATTTAAAAAGAAGAGTTGCTAGAATTGATGAATGGTTGCCCTCTCCTCAGCTCTGTTACTGCCAGAGCCGTCTTTGTTTGGTCACTCTGCAGAAGAGCATCAGCCTCCATAATGAGACGTTATGCTTGCCGGAGGAACCGTGCTACTATTCATCAACCTTCCTCAGATTAGTTAGTGCTGCTGCACACCTGTCTGCATGAATATTAATTTTAGTTCAGTTTGAGCCCTCTCAAATACTGTAATTTCATTCAAGCAGTGTACATAAATCATTATCTGCAGACTCTCTAATAGTCTTCATTGTACCTACACTGATATGGAAGTTGATAGCGTGGCATAAATCAAGCTACCCTTTAACGGACAACTTGAACTCTCTTTCCTACTTTTGTGGCATTTTTCAGAGCAAGTGTCCTATTTATTAGAACAGTTCTTCTTCGGTTAAGGCTGAAATGTTGAAATGTGTATCATTTTAAGTGTCTTAAGGGATGGGAGGTTAAGATCTTATATAAAACAGTGCTGAGGAAGCACAGCTCCTGAATACTCCTCTACTTTGCTTTTCTAGCTGAGCTCATTGAACTTAAGGAACCTCTCATTTTATTGATAAACCATAGGAGTCTTATATGCTGATATTTCTTTTTCTGTTATCTTCCAGAGCCCAGACCAAAATGCTCTTTTTCTCCACGCTGTATTAAATTGTAAAAACTTGTTATATAAAACTTGTTATAGCACATATGTGTTTGAAAATGTTCAACGTGGCTCAGAATTAATGTTTGTTTTGATACAAGGGAAATGTGGTCCATTTGTTTTGTCTTTGTGAGAGTGATACTTTGTGCACTTTTATAAATGTTATTTCACCCCCTGCTGGTTGACATTGGTATAACCCTATGTAAGTGCTCTGGATTATTTTACTTACCTTTGTCTAACATTATCATTTGGCAGTGACAGATGTATCTGTGTTATCAGTATGACAATTCTTGGGAGTTAAACCAAGGAGCTTGGCTTTACTAACTCTAGGCTCTGGCAGTTGAGCATTTGAACATTTACAACATACATTTGGCATGAGACCCGAACCTTGCCAAGAGTATATTTGTAAAGGATCTTTACATATATTATCCAATGAGCATGAACCGTCAAGCTCCAAAAAGACAAAAAAGCAATATAAAAATACACGACTTGTGTGATATATGCCAAGTCAAAATTATGCCAAGCCAAATTATGTTTTTGTGTTATGAATAAACCCAAAATTAATGCTTTTAACTTACAGCCTTTTACCTGCAGCTCTGAAATCAACAATGGCACCTATGGAGCAGGTCATGGTGTTTAGTTACAGGGGAACCAGTGTCATTGTGATTATTAACTTCCAACCTGCGCCATGAGAGCTGCAGATTGAGAAGATTATTAGTCCATAATGACAAAAAAAAATAGGGTTTTAGTGTTGTCATGATACTGGAATTTCCAACTTCGATACGGTACCTTGAAAAATATCAATATTATATACCATTTTCTATACCAGGGCGAAATTACAATTTACTGTTACTATATAATGTGTTTTCTCTCAACTATTTACGTTCCAAAACTTACTGTATTTACCTGAATACTCAGCAAGATGGGCATTTTGACATAATTTTGCATGTATTTGACGATTTAAGTGCAATAAGCCAGGAAAAAAAACTCAATTTGGTACTCATGAGCTGTTTGTGAGGCGGCTTTATGTGCGCGCCACTTAAATAGGTCAGTGGTGTGCACCCTATTGGTTTGAGAGCGAAACCTGTGGGAATGAGTAAAATTATGCGCAATACAAGCACTATTCAAGTGAGAGGAGACAGCGTGTCAATTTATTGTTGGAGAGAAGAGAGAGTGAGAAAGCGCAGCTGGGATCGGTTTATCGATATTCCAGAAAAGGAGTATTGGAAACCTTTCAGATATTTCAGTATCGATGCATATCGAAATATCGATATTTTTGACAACACTATGTTACAACTGCTTGTCACTGGGACATTACCCTTAAAGGGTCAACTTTGTACCTTATCAACCCCTAAAAGTTGCATATTAGTAGAGTAGTAATACATACCCCATACATTTTTTTCCCGCTGATAGTGTATTTTTCTAATCAATGGGAGTACCGCGTTTTTTAAAAACACCAGGACCGTAACGAGGTGCTGAGCATCTTTTTTTTACCAGTCGCCGAGAGTTGAAGAATGTTCAACTTTGGGTAAAACACAGCTCTCATCACTGTCACTTTGTACCCAGCCGTCCAATCACAGTGCAGGAGGGGCGGGACAAATACAACACTGATTGCTATGGTACGGAATATCCGCGGAAGTGTTACTAGTATCTCATTTCACAGATAGTTTGTTTCTGTACTGTTTCTGTATAAAAATGTCAATACAATGTAAAGTATTTGCTCTGGCTCTTGTTTTAAATTATTTTGTTCCATTATTATGCTTGTTGTTGTCATCTGTTGATGTTGTACAAGCAGAATGTGGCGGTTGGTCGTGGTTGTATTTGTCCCGCCCCTCTTCCACTATGATTGGACGGCTGGGTACAAAGTGACAGTGATGAGCACTGCATTTTAACCAAAATTACCCAAAAACATTCTTCAATTCTCAGCGACCGGTAAAAAAACACAGAGCGCTTCAGCGTGAAATAGACACTCAGCGCCTCGTTACGCTCCTGGCGTTTTAAAAACGCGGTGCTCCAATTGAAAACAATTGGAAGAATATGCTAGCCTCGGGAAATAAAAAATGCTTTGGTGGACACGCGGCCTTAAGGTATTACTAAGAACCTTCTAGTAGTAAATAAGATAGAAAAATGTATTTTTGTAGGTACTTCAAACCAAGCTGTTGTACCACTAAAAGTACAATTTTTGCACATTTTTTTTCTGTTTTGAGAGTTCATCAAGTCCAGTTTGAACCCTTTGTGGATTTTGTAAATCCATCTTAAATCCATGGCACAGCTAATACTGTTTGTATTTCTCCTTCCTTCTCTAGGTTCACTAAGATCCAGAACACCAAGAACACCATGAGGAAAGATGGGATCAGTTCGCTGATGTACAGAGTGGTGTCTGTGAAGAAATATCCGCTCTATACCAACATTTCCGTAGAGATCGGCAAGCCTCCTCCAAGACCTTTCAAAGGATAGAGAACTACCAGGTCTTGACCAAGATACCACGACCTTCCTAAAGTTCAGCACACACACGCACACACACAAACTCTGCCCAGGGTCACCTTCCTATGATACAGCAGTGATATGCTGGTAAGTTCTCAGGAATACATGGAAGCTTGATGTGGATCCATCGATGTAGATTCATATCCTGATCCAGATCGAGATGTGCACACGGTGTCTGGAGGGACAGAAACATCACCATCACAGACCTTGAGGATCAGTACAAGCTTTTAGGCTGTTAACCAGAGGATTGTTCAGTTCTGGTTTTTGTGTGTGACATCTGACGATGATCTACAAAGAACAGCCTGGTCACTTGATGTAAATCAGTCAGAACATACTGTACATTTCAAAAGCGAATGTGTCTTTGTACCTGCGATGCTTGCAGTGTTCAAATCTCTTCTTTCGTATCTCAGATGTTGGTGGATCATGTGAGGTTGATAAAACGGTGCTTGAAGTTGGCTCTTTGGATCGTGTCTCTATCTCTTGCGCTCTCTTTTATTTTGTATCGTTTCTTGAGACTTAGCTGAATTTCTTCAACCATGAAAACACTTCTAGGCATTTCTGAGGATGATACTCAACGGGATGTTAACGTGGGAACTTGGGGGACAATTACGTAATGTGATTAGACTGGATCTGGACTAGTCCTACAAGCACATGACTGTGTCAGTCAATATGGTCCAAATGGATGATCACAGCAGATCCTCTTGCTGCTCCATGTAGATGCCTGGAGAAACGGCAAGAACTTTGGCTTGGAGGTAGAAGAGCTTCTGTAGAAGTTACTGATGATCAAACCTCTGTATCTATCACCACATCTTCAAAACTGACTGTGCTACGAGCCACTCTTTCTTTGTTTACTTTCATTTGCCTCAAAGATTCATATTTAGACCTGTCATATATCAAGTTAGTTATGGGTGCTTTGATCAAATAATGCCCATATTGTTCAGTCTCGTACCTCTTTTGAGGATGATCTACAGAGGTTATATATAAATTATGCTCTGATATTTCCAGTATCATAAAATATTCACCCAGGGTCCAAAATCAACCTTTCGCCACACCTGCCAATTTGAGTGAATCTTTTGAGTGGTCTTTTTGGCCATGAATCAAAATTGGCATTTTTTAGAACGTTTTTGTCCTTATAACAAAGGAATTATTAGTAGCTTTTTTGCATATTCAACCTTAATTTCTTTGTAAAAATGTCATAAAAACATGAAGACCTATAATTTTGTTCCTTCATGTTTTTGTTTTGGTAGCTTAAAGGATTAGTTCACTTTCAAATTAAAATTTCCTGATAATTTACTCACCCCCATGTCATCCAAGATGTCCATGTCCTTCTTTCTTCAGTCGAAAAGAAATTAAGGTTTTTGATGAAAACATTCCAGGATTTTTCTCCATATAGTGGACTTCAATGGCCTTATCACTCATTTTCTAAAAAAAAAATAATAATTTATACGTTTTAACCATAAATGCTCATCTTGAACTAGCTCTCTTCTTCTCTATTTGAATTCCAGCAGTGTAGACACTGCTAAGTGTATTACTGGCCTCCACAGGTCAAAGTTTGAACTAAATTGTCATATTCAATATGCTAGTGCAAGTATGTAACAATTAGTTCAAACTTTGACCTGTGGAGGGCAGTAATACACTTAGCAGTGTCTACACTGCTGGAATTCTTATAGAGAAGAAGAGGAGAGCTAGCATTTATGGTTAAAACGTATATAATTTTAAAAAAAAAATTAGAAAATGAGTGATGGTTTCTTTAGATGAGATCCTTATTCCTCGTCTGGGATCGCGTAGAACGCTTTGAAGCTGCACTGAAACTGTAATTGTGACCTTCAACCGTTTGGTGTCCATTGAAGTCCACTATATGGAGAAAAATCCTGGAATATTTTCATCAAAAACCTTAACATTTTACAAAATCGTACTGACCCCAAACTTTTGAACAATAAATTATGAGTTCAGGAGGACAAGAAAACATCATACCTAAAAACAAAATCATAGATGAACATCAGATTGGTCTAGCTTTAAAAAAAATTCATCATTTGTCATTGTGTCGTTTTTCACGTGTATTTGGCATTTTACGAATGTTAATTTTGGACCCTGTGTTCACCTCTTCCGAAAAGATCTGAACTGTATTGAGATGCTTTTCTTTATGATACTTTGCTTAAAGTTGTTTTACAGTTCCTTATTCCTTCTTCCCCTTTTATTTTACTGCCTGAAACACCATGCTGATGCCTTCAGATGTTTTATGAGGGGTAAATGTGAGGGGAGTTCAAGCTATTTTTTCACTCTTATCGGCTTCCCTGCACAGCGTGTGGACGTTCTTTTGTGCTATCAACGATTCTTTCAGCCCAAAACAGAGGAAGTCATTAATGAGAGCTCAACCACTCTCCCTGACCTTTTTAAAATACACATTTCCTCTTCTTTTCTCCTCATGCCTTCCATTTTAGCCTCACCAGCCTATTTCATTTCTGTGTGGCTTAACTGCTGACCCAAGCACTCACTGTCACTAACATTGCTTTCCTTCTTAAGTATTTCATCACCTCTGTCTCATGGGTGCCACTAGCTGTCAGATAAAAGTGCATCACTTCTGCCATGCTGTATTTGTACATTCACCATCAAGCGAAATAACTGCTAATACTTACCTGACACAATTTTGCCTTAAGCTCTTTGATTTTCCTGTATTAATATCATTAAAGGTTATGTCCATAGTTGAATTTAAAGATGCCCTCATTGTGCACATATTCGAATATATTCAGATCTATTCATTGATTATATTCAGTAATGTTTACTCAAGCTCTGTGACCTGCATTTTAAATGCTCAGAACAGTGTTGCAGAATGCAGTGAATCCTGAAGCCTTCAACTCGAATGAGATTTCAAGCCAATATCCATATTAAAAAGACATTATGCTCATCTCGAAATGTCTTGGCAAATGAAAAGGAATCGGTTTCAGGCGGAGCGAGATGAGATTATTTCCTTTTTGGGTTCTTGTATCAAGGAATGTATTAAATTGAAGGAGAAAATAATGTTGCGTGCTTGTCATTTACATGATCTTAATTATTTCAAAAATGAAAAAAAGCAGTCCATATGGTGTAAACGGAACTAGGTCAAACATATTGGAGGCATATTGGAGACAACATTGTTGCATGCAACCTGTCAGGCCTGACACAGCATGACACTTTTTAATGTGTTGTCATTCTTCAGGAAACTTTTTATTTTTATACCTCTCAATTTAAAGGTGTGCTCATTCATTTTTTTGTTGGTTGCACTGATTGATATGGCAGTCATCATAGATTTGTATGCTACCATGACTAATTTATTTCACAAGTGGGCAGTAGGGCAGTTATCTATACTGTTCAAAAGTTTTGGGTGTTTGTTTTTTGTTTTCTTTTAAGAAACTGATACTTTTATTCAGCAAGAATGCATTCAATTGATCAAAAGTGACAATAAATACGTTTTTATATATGTTTGTACACTGCCGTTCAAAAGTTTAATGTTTTTTAAAAGAAGTCTCTTATGCTGACCAATGCTGCATTTATTCGATTAAAAATGCAACAAACAAAAAAAGACGAAAAAAAAAGAAAAAGACAAAAAAACAGCAATATTGTGAAATATTTCTGTTTGAATATATTGTAAAATGTAATTTATTCCTGTGATGCAAAGATGAATTTTCAGCATCATTACTCTAGTCTTCAGTGTCACATGATCCTTCAGAAATCATTCTAATATTCTGATTTGATGCTCAAGAAACATGTCTTCTTATTATCAATATTGAAAACAGTTTTTTTTTTCAGGATTCTTTGATGAATATATTTTTATATTTATGTTTTTACATTTATACATAATTTATATTATATAAAAAATAAATATTTTATCTATAAACAATATTTTTGTTAAAATATGTAAATGCACATGTGTGTATTATATATATATATACATAATAAATATACACAGTACACACATATTATGTAAACACAATTTTATTTTGGATGCAGTTAATAGTTTGACATATATATATATATATATGTGTGTGTGTGTGTGTGTGTGTGTGTGTGTGTGTGTGTATATATAGGCAAGGTAAGGCTAGCATAAATGCTATTCTTTTGAACTTTCTGTTCATCAAAGAATAATGAAAAAACCCATCAAAGTTTCCACAAAAATATTAAGCAGCACAGCATAATAAGAAATGTGAGCACCAAACTAGCATATAAGAATGATTTCTGATATGAAATGGCTGCAGAAAATTTAGCTTTGCCATCACATGAATAAATTACATTTGAACATATATTAAAATAGAAAACTGATTTTTTTTTAAAGTTAGTCTGGTGATACAACTAATTAATTTGATCCTAACTCATTCTTACTTTTTCTCCAGTGACAAATAAGCTGTTTTAAAGTCTAAAATGGAATTCGATAATATTAGAAATGTTTCATTGCCATTTATAAAATACATTTGTATCATCTTATTGTTCCCTCCATACATTACTCATATTTCTTGTGCTAACAAATGCAATCAAGTGAAGCTTGCACAACTCTCATTACCAACCTTGCGAAGCACAAATACTGTCCTTGAGATCAGGATGCTATATATTCACCGTTCACTTCAGCAACTCTCGCTTCACAGTTTGCGAAATCACACCAGTGCCACAGTGAATGCGTTTTTTATTTTGATGCCATTCTTTTATCTCACCCTTGGGTCAGCAAACCCTCTCATCCTTAGAACGCGCACACACACATACTTTACACATAATGCTCACCCTCTCTCCTTCATCACCCTTTTTGCCCTCAGTCGTTCTCCAGAAAGAACTCCATCTGCGCTCAGTGCTTGTTTATGAGAGAGAGAGAGGAACAGAAGTGGGCAAGTATTCCACACCTACACAATGACTTGCATAAGAAACTACTGACGGCCTCAGGTCTTCACGCCTGGGGCACATTTTTAAAGACTTACTGTGTCTATCAAGGTTTTTTGTATATTGAATGTCAAAAATACTATATCTTATATAGAATGCATTATGTCATATCAAACATACTTTTTGTATACAATCAATAAATCTGATGCTACAAGAATTTTATGGTGGGTTTCTGGGGTTGAACGAATGTAGAATGACATATGTTAATGTGTGTGTGTAAAATACAAAATATGGAGTCTTTTATGAGGCAAAATGGATCTGAACAAAGTAATAAATCTCATATTTACACCTGATTATTTTAACAGCACCAGTCCAAATCACTGCTCAGGGACATGGCAGTTTATTGGAAAGGGAACATCGGATCTCTACTGTCATCCATGTGGAGGAAACTCAATAATATGTTCCTCAAAAAGTTATTTTTTTATGTGACAGATAGCAATAAACTAGTAGATAACATCCTCCAAATGTATATATGGGATAATAAGACAAGACACATAGATCACTTGTGGTTTATTTATATTTGTGTACATTCTGTGTCATTGCTGCAAATACAGACCTCGAAAAAAGTAGCAATGTTCTTTTAACGAAGTGTCAGAACAGAAATAGAGCAAAAATGAGCCTGCTGTATTTATAAATGATTCATTTATGATAGGTTAGTTTGTTTGTATTTAATGCTACATTAGCTGTTTCCATGCCTGCATGGCAGTAATGTAAGTCTTGCTGTCTGAACATACTTTGGTTTTCATGCACTTGAAGCAGAAAATGATATAAACATACATAGTACTTCAAATAGATATATATAAAAAAAAAGATCACAAAGATTAGTGTAAGATCATCGCATCTGCATGTGCAAACTTGCACTGCACAGTGCCCAATGTCAAACTGTACTGTATGTAGATACTAAAAGGCATATAAACAATGTAATATGCTCACTGTGCTATTTTTAACCATGCCAAAAAGGAGTCTCAAACTAAGCTCTATTATCTGGTTCATTAGGGAATATCCCTCAGTAAGTCAAAGCAATATTATACCCGCTCAATTTACATTAACAACTGGAATGTTAAATGGTTAATTAAAATATTAATACACTTGTTTTTAATCATTAAAAGCTTGTAGGCTATATAGCCTCGACACTTTCATCAGGAAGTGTGGTTTAAATATCTGCTTAGTTTTTGTCATCCATTGTATAAATGGGGATGACAGATGACCCTATTTTTGACCTCTTTCCTCAGTTTAGCCCCTCGTCAGGCTGGCAGTTGCGGACATGGGAACACGTTGCCAGACGGTTGCCCTCCCAGTAACCTGCATCCTGACCGTCATGACATCGACATTTAGTACAGGAGTCGACCCACACTGGCTCACCTCCAGGGATCACTTGGGTCCTAGAGGCATTCACGTAACAATTGGGCCCTGGAGCCACAAAGAGAGAGAGGATTAATGAGGCACATTATCTGTAGTTAAAGGTGAAGTATTCTATTGTTTTCCTATACCATCTTAACAAACAAAGACAGCTATATAAAAGCCATTCATAGGTTAATTTCTCAGTAAATACTGTAGTGTTATTAAAGTGTCGTTTTGACCCTGACCAGCCTGACACCGCAACACTAACTCAACCAATCTGTTTGTCCACCCAATGGCAGATCTTAACTTGAGGACCCCAACACACATATTATATATGGTAATATTTCTTCTGGTATGCTCTGCTGTAATTATGACAAAGTAGCATTTTTTCAAACTTTTCAAAAAATATAATTTTTATTTGTGCTTTCGAGTGTCAATATATTAAATTAACCACAATTAATTTTGAGATTCCAAAAGTTTCAAGAATTTTTTTTTGTTGTTGTTGTTAGTTGTTGAGGGAGGAAATTAAAAACTAAAAATATATTTCGTTTATAACTTTCATTTTTATGTTGTTTTTTTAGCATTATTTTAATCATTTAATCATTTTTAGGTCATCCTGCAGCCCCCTGGTTGAGAATCATAGTGTGCAACAGTCGTTCCAGAAGTAAAAACTCCAATCATTTTCTCCATAGGAAAATCTATTTTTTACGATAACTTAAACCTTTAAAGACAGCCTTACTGTGAGCCACGAGGTTGTTAATTGATAGTATTTGCTTCTGTTGAAGCCGTCAGCCCGCATTATTTTAACTTAGTTTTAAAATAATCATGTTAAACAGCTGAATTTGTGGTGAAAACTACATTACCCATGATGCTGTACAGAAAAGTTCACCAATCAGTCGAAACAAGCCTGCCAAAAGATCTCTTTAGCTCCGCCATCTCTCTTATAATTAAATATTTCAATATATATGCATATTTTGCAATAAACTTAAAGGGATAGTTCACCCAAAAATGAAAATTCTGTCATCATTTACTACCCTTCAAGTTGTTCCAAACATGTATAAAGATCTGCTTGGTTACAAAAATTCTTCCAAATATCTTCCTTCTTTCCATTTTTGGATGAACTATCCCTTTAACATATAACCTGTTGTTTATATATATTTAAAATTTTTAAATGCGTAGTTTTATATTTCTCTATCGTTTTTAACTTGATTATGCTGTTTGCAATGCTTCATGGGATTGTAGTTCTTTCTATCACTATAGCCGTTAAGTACACAGTCTAGTATCTTTGTATTTTTGTCCAATTTTTAAATACTGTTTTTTCTTCAAATCAAAGTTTGTAATGTTATGATTCTCCTCATAGCTGTTTGGCTTGGTTCATGCATTATAATGCTTTAACGAAGACTCCTTCCTATGGGAGGAATGAATGGAAAAAATATTTTCAGAACAAACGCTGCTGAAAAAGTGGATGGGCACTGTTGTGATCTATTGCTAAAGTGGTTCTGAGCCATTTATTACTGTGTTGTTGTATGTTTGTAATGGTATTCTGAGTGTTGCCTGTTGCCAAGTGGTTGCTTCCTGATCCATGTCAGAAAATCCCCTCAAGTCTCTTTAATTCTGGATCTTTTCTCTCCTGTTTTATCATCTGAATTGCATCTAAATCCAGAATGCTTAAAAAAGAAACATAACAACTCTCCACATAAGGCCGTACAACTTTGCTAGACAAGTTATGTGCAGAATTTAAATACTTAAGGTTAAAAGTTTTTGCAAAACCTCAGCCAGCGCCACTAATTAGAAAGCCTTAGAGTGTAGATAATGGAACGTTGCTTTTTTTTTGAGTGTTTAATGTTTAAGATAAAGTTTTACATTAATTTTGAAGTTACTTTAGATTAACTGAAAACTTAATTTAACATTTTTCACCTCCGAGGCAATTTTTATCAACAAAAATGCAGCATCATTTGAGGAACTGACCATTTATCACATCAGTATATGCTTTGATTTATGTGTTGTTCTGGCTGCCTACGTGCCTGCCTTATCTTTGCTCTCAGTAAACACTATAATTGCCTTCATACTTCACAGTGTACAGAGAAAACAATACGGTGGAAGCCAAACTCATAAGGAGCGTTATCTTATTTCAGGTGCAGAAACCAGCCTAGCACATGGCCCGGCATCTGAACCTCCCCATCTGTTATTATATAATTATAGAAAGATATTACGTACAGCATCATTACCAAAGACCAAACACAATTGTGTCTTCCATGTATGTGAGGCTATGAGAATGTCATACTGCATTAGCCGAGACTTAGGCAACTGCATAGAAGTTTAATCAGCCTTACAGACATGCCAATGTTTTCTTTATAAATTCTAAAAAAAACTTACCATCCTTGCACTGAGGGCAGCATTTTTCTTTCTGATAGACTGGATTAACACATGGTGGAGGGGCACAGTCTGCGACCTGACAGCGGGCGATGCCGTCGCTGTAACAGGTACACTGCTCACATGCGGAGGGCTGAAAATCAAGTGCAAATCATCAGTTGAAAATAGGTCATCAATTGATGCAATTCCATCAATAGACATGTATCACTCTATTCTTACAAAGGTTTTTTTTAACAGAACCAGCAGGACTATCAAATTGCTCGCTTGTATACATAATGCAGACATTTGATGTTGTGCCAATCCAACACTTCACTTTAACGTCCTACAATGTGAAGAATGTGATCAAATTCCACTCCCACACGGCTGTTTAAGTAGGAGCCGCATTACCACCTGTGGCTCAGTATTGGAGGTTGGGTTAAATGGACTGGAAGAAAATGATGTCAGCTCAGGCAAAGTGTATTCCTTGGAGTCTGTCAGAAGGCTTACATTTTCCCCTCAGGGATTCCCCATTAGCCATAATAACCAAATCAAGGAGATAATGAAGCACATATAAGCCCCGCTTCTTCCAAGCCTGTGCTACCAGAGATATTTCATTCTTCAACTCCTTAAACAGAGTATTAAATTACCCTTTGTGATTCCAGTCTAGTGTGCATCAGATTTGTTCTTCACCTTGACTCAGAACAAAAGAAACCTACTGCATTAGATTTTAACTTGCACAATGAATAAATATGTTCATGAATGGATATGTAGGAATTGGCTCAAATCAAATGATTATCTATAAACAAAGAGCTGCTTTTGTTCTCAGTTTATAAAAAAAGTTAAAAAAAAAAAGAAAAAAAAGTTTACTCAGTGCTCTTAGACCTAAATAGAAATGTCTGTTACTACTTTGCATCACAGGAATAAATTACATTTTAACATATATTAAAATAGAAAACATTTATTTTAAATTGTAATCATACTGTACTTCACAATATTACTGTTTTTACTGTATTTTTTATCAAATAAATGCAGGATTGGTGAGCAAAAGAGTTCTCCCTTTAACCTCCCAAGACCCAGGGAAAAAATGTTTTTTGAATGTAGTATTTTTTCATGTCATTACATTATTTAGAGCATAAGAAACAAATGGGGGGGNGTGAAAAATGATATTTTATTCATATGTTATGCTATGTCCTCGTAAGTGGACTCAGTTGTTTAAAAAATGAAATGACATATATAGGCAAAAACAATAGGATTTTTTGTTCCGTTCACCAATTTTTAGGTTTCAGGATTTTTTCAGGATTCTCAGCTATGTTATGAAAGATACAACGGAATAAACTGATACACCATTTTACTTTATGCAATATGTGGGTAAAATGGCCATACATGGGTTTTCCCATTCAATGCAATATATCTACACACTGTATCTAATTTGCAAATGAATGTGTTCTTGGAGGAACATGTAATGAAAAAAAGAAGTGTAATAATGGGAGTAATAGTTGGCAGCATTTTCATAAAAATATCTAATATTTCATAGGAATATTGATATGTAATTTCTTTCCTTATTCACTTGTTGTGTCTCCTAAAATGCCTGATAAACATTATTTAAGTCCTGGAGTCCTCTACTGAGGACATGTATGAAGTCAATGCCCTGTTTTGTAACAGAAAGTCATATTTTGATTAGAAACCCCATACATTTTCCTGAGAAGTTTATTTTTTAACAAACAATTTGAAAATTAGTCAAATTTAAAGGATAATTACAAAATATCATATTTCCATAAGAGTGCTAAATTTGACCATTCAGTCATTTTTAAAGACCCACATGAAAAAAAAATACTATAGTAATTTATAGTAAATACTATAGTGTTTTAAGCAAATTGTAGTATATTGTATATATTGTCATATTCACAACACTGTTAATGAATGCATACTGTAGTATTAACTATATAAACTGTAATAAATACTGTAGAATAGTTTAGTTTTAATACAGCAAAAAACTGTAGTGTAATGTAGTATAATATACCCTATAGTTGTAGAAAACGTAGTACAGTATTGGGTAAAGTAGTTTGTTTATATTACTATAGTTGTTATATTACCACAGCAACTACAGAATTACCACAACAAATTAATTCAAGTACTTTACAATAGTATGGTTCAAAAACACTACAGTATTTACTATAAGGAGAAGTTGTTGTCCTGCTGAAACCACCAAACATTTGGTAAATATGAAAAGCCCTGAATGTGCTTTTTACAACTGTGACGTGTCAGAGAAATTCACTAAAATATAATGTCCTCGTACTGATTTAAATATGAACAGTCAGCCAAGACTCCAAATTTACATGCCTTCAGATTTACTCAGCAGATCCTTGTTAACAAACTTGATCCATTTTAAAGGATGTTCGATTCAGTGTTTTAACGAATCGGTTCAGTGAATGATTTAGTAACACCCTCACTCATTACACGCTCACGCTCTGCCACCTACTGGCGTAAAGATGTAACCTGCCAAAAGAGTCACTGAGATTAATTAAAATCTCCACCACTAATGGTGACATTAATTTTATCATAAACCACGTGATGGCGCTACATATATTCTGAATTTTACTTTTGGGACCAATAACTTTGAAACAGTCACCGCCTAGGGAAAAATACATAAATAAAATAACTGAAATGTTAGGTAACCTATGGAATTTGTAAAAGAAACATTGAAAAAACAATTATTGCTACAGTGTATTATTAAGATGTCACTGTTACGTTCAGTTTGGCATCAACAAGAATTACAGGTGTTTAAACTGCATGCAGTCAGAGCAATTAAAACAAACATTATAAAGCCAGAAAGCATTCAGACCAAAATCAATAAACTTAACAGTGTAAAATATTCTAATTTTATACAAATAAATCAAATAAAAAACTTTTTTCTATATGTGACCCTTGTACGCGGACACACTGAACTCCACCTGAAACTGTTGCCCCAGTTCGTAGACCTCTCCGCCGTGCTCGCAGCCGATCTTCTCGCATCTCGGGCAGCAGTCTGTCGGGTAATGGCTGACATGGATGCAGGCGGCCGGCAGGGATGTGCACTCAGTCCGCGCGCAAGCAGACCCGTCTGCTGTACATTCGCATTGGGTACAATGATCTGAGTCTAAAAAGTACCATTCACCCACATAATAAACACTGCCGTTCGCCTCACAGGTCGTCTCTTGTTGTCCAGCGACCGAAAAAGCCAAAGCGCACTGGCCGCAGATCAACAGGGGAAGCCAGACATGAAGAAAACTCACCGGGGAACCCCAGAGCGCAGCCATGCCCATCACCGAAAACTTCTCAGTGCCAAAACAAGACTCGCAAATGCACCATAAATAGAAATTGCTATGTTATTTTCAATAACTTGCTATTGCACACACCTATTTAACTACTAGATAAAGTTTTAAATGCCTTTCATGGTCAGAATAGGCTGTGCGCGGTTTGGAGGCAGTTGCGCGCAGGGAAAGTTTTACGCCTCCTGGGTTATGTTTCAATTTACACGTGACAGACGAATACCAGGATATTGATAGGTTGTAGTTTTATGAGGCATTCCCTTTTATTGCAGCTTTGTGTGTCTATTGAGAGTTTAAAATGGTTTGCTTTTGAGATCTAAGCTCGTTTTATGCCATTTAACACTGCGCATTGTGCCATTTTTTGCTATTAGAGAGGAGTCATGTTGCAGCGACACCAAAATATGCGTTATTTCTACTCTAAATGAAGTTATACATGCTAATGAAATAAAGTAAAAAGTTATAATTTGTTTTAATAGTCATTTCCATGACAAAAGACATGTTCTGAACAATGCCAACATCTAAATGTTTCGAATTTCGTTC
>RJVU01044706.1:1914494-1965763 GCA_003731715.1 Anabarilius grahami
ATATATATATATACAGCTATGGAAAAAATTAAGAGACCACTTAACATTGATTTCTGAACTTGGAGTGGTCTCTTAATTTTTTCCATAGCTGTATATATATATGTGTGTGTGTGTGTGTGTGTGTAAAATATTTTTTTGTTAAATAAGAACAAAAATAAATAAAAAACAAAGATATGACATCCAAAGTATATAAGGTAGTACAACTAGATCTCTTTTATCGAATCCAAAAGTTTTTAATTATATTTTGCAACATATAAAGGTATTTTAAAGATTTTGAAGTGTCAAAAGGTCATTCGGTTTCACCATCCAAAGGCCAATACAGCCATTTCATTTGTGATTAAAATATCTTAAAATGTAATGAATGTATATATTTTTTTATTCTGGCATGATTTTATAACATCATATATCAACATAGTGCAAAATTGTATTAAAATTATGTGTAGAAGTCGTAGCTTTGTTATGAAAAAGAATGTCCAGAAAAATGAATTTCATTGATGTCATTCAGACACCTGCAAAGAACCACATGGTGGCTATTTGAAAAATTCATGTTTTCACTCGCTCATACGCATGTCCCGAAACATCAGGTCATTCGGTACAACCGCTATAAAACATGGACAATGTTGTAATATTTTAAAAACTTATGCTAAATATAAAATGTTTGATTGTCCTTTTGCTAGCTAGCTAGATATCAGCCTGTTAGCAGTGTTTGAAAATATCGTCATTCGGTATAACTAAAAGTGTCATTCGGTAAAACTGAAATTTTGGTTAAACCAAATGACTTTTTTGGTGACAAATTTTGTCCATCCATTAAAAAATGACAAAAGCAGTGCTAATTGATTAAAAGAAAAACACATAATCTCATTGTTAACACTTAATAAAACTTAAAAATTAATTATATCTCCATTATGTTTTTGGTTTTTTTACACTTTTAAAAACCTTATTCGTCAATGACCCAAATACCAAGTACTTTAAATTATTAATATATTAACCATCTCATACCATCACTGTGTCATGGTACCACCTCAGTCCCTCTTGAATTCCCTCTCTTACCCGTCTCTTTCGGTCCAGCCTTTCTACCCAACAAATGCCTCGCTCAACCCCTTTTACCACTCTCTTTTCTCTACCTTTCATCCTCTCCTTCTCTGCCAGGCATGTGTAACCCTCCACCCAGCTAAGAGGAATGCAAACAGTAAGTCCTGCTCAGCAGGGCAGCAGGGTATTGAGATAGAGGGAGGGGAGCTGGAGCGAGCAGCCCGATCCATCCCTCCATCAGAACAAAAGACCTCATTGTGAGCAAATGAATACCAGATCCCGACATATGTAAGATTCCTTGGCCTTAAAAGAAAAGTGAAGAGAGTTTAAGTGACTATATTGCTTATGTAACAGAAGAAATAGGCCAGTTTTCGCTTCCCCGCAGATCTGGAAAAGAGTTCATGGTGCAGCAGTTTGAGCCCAGCCCAGATAAAAACTCTTTATACTTAAACTTGTTTAAGGATAATTGCTGCATTTTGTATGAAGTACTTAAATGAGAAGCGGCCTCCCATAATGGCCCAGAATATGGACAGTTATAGTTACCATAATTATGTATATCTTATTCTTGGTACCACTTAAAATTATGGCCGTTTGTTTGTTTGATATATATTTTCCCCCATTCCAATTCACAAGTGTTGATTTAGAACACATATATGCTCTTGATCCTTTATAAAAGAAGGCCTTGTTTGATTGACAGGTCAGTCCTTACAGAAGAATCTGAAGCATTGAAAAGAGACGTGCAGGTCCTGCAGGTAAGGGCTCGTTTTGACATTAAATACTGGTTTTGATTGAAACATCAATTGCAGGATTGCTTTAATAACATGTTATGAATCTGGATCCAGAGGGTGGAGGAATCTTTTTTCTTTTCTTTTTCTGCTGAGGCTAAACTCCATTATAGTTAAAGTACTGTGCTGAACTCTTCTTTTGTGGTTTCTACAAAGAAAAAAATTTATAGCTTTCAGATTGGTCAGTGATCAGATTTCCCTTCTGAACTGCTGCATTTAAAAAAAATTTTTTTTTATTATTATTGTGAAATAAGTATTGCAAGACATAAAAGCAAGTTGCATCCCCATAAGACTAGTGAAGAGCATAGTTCATTAAAATGATCCCCAAAACCCAATTCTGAGTGTTTCTAACACTGTGGAACTGCTTTTAAAGATTAAATAAACTGCTTAATAACCATTTCAAACAAATTTGTATTTGACTCTGCATTTGGGAATTAGAGAGTTGTCTTCCTATTTGCTTACATGTACTGTATATTGTAATTAAGAAGAAAAAATGCAACACTTTACATTACAGTGTCCAAATTACTGTAATTACTTTAATCTCAATTGTATTTTTATTTGCTGAGTAAAAAGCAAAAATCACTGGCATGATGCTACAGTGTTGTGAATGGTGGCTAGGATCAGTTTTATTTTAGTATTTATATATTGTTATAGTTTGTATTAAGATTTTGAATTTTCTTTTGTTTTTGTATTTTCAGTCTTAAGTTAATTTAACTTAATTTTAGTTCAATTTAGTTTTTAGAGTAATTGTGTTATATGCTTTTGTCATTTTTATCAGTTTTTTTTTATTATTATTCTATTTAGCTTTTTTGTTTTATTTAAGTTAGCTGTCAAGGCAAAATTTCTCATTTTCATGTTTATGTTTTTTTTCATGTTTAAGTTTTAAGTTTCATCTAATATTCTACTTCAATGTGTGTATATATATATATATATATATATNTAATTTTTATCATTACATTATGGAAAATAATGAACTTTATCACAATATGCTAATTTTTTGAGAAGGACCTGTATATGTGTGTGTAAAACCTGATAAATATATATAGTTCTCATTGACCTGAACACATGGATGTAAGTATTGCGAGTCACGGTCATAGCGCCACCAACTGGCAGCAGGAAGCGTGTCACTTAAAACAGGCTTTGAAATCAGTCGTTTATATTTACCTGAACTACTTCAAACGGGGTCAAGACATGGCAGATGTAAAACAGATTTTTGCTATATTTCCCTTCTATATTTCCCCCATTTTCCTAAAGCCACAGGGTGATGGTGGTGCCTGTCCTTGGGCCTGTCATCCCTTTTCTTCGCTCCGCTACCGCTGAGAAGCCGCCATCTTGTTTGAATTTTTTCTGAAATCTCCAAGCCGGTCACGTGATCGGCTGCTAGCAATCTGATTGGAGGATCTCAAAAAATTGCCCACGACTGATCTAAAGTATCCAGATAGAAATGTGTTGCTCATTCTCAATGGGAAAGTTGCCCAGCAACATTGCTCAAAAAGTTGCCCCGTTTATCATCACCTTAAGTCTAAGTATGAACCATAATAAGTGATTAATAACAATGACAATATGCTCTAATAACAATGTGCAATTATGTACAGCACAACTTTGGTGCTTTTAATTCACCACTTTGAATTACCCAGTACTTGCTTTATAATTTGTAACATGTAACCTTACATGACCACTTATGTAAAGTGTGAAATGTAGAACAGTTGTTCCTTTTGATGTGTTACATAAATGGATAATCATGCATCAACTACCATAGAACAAGCATATGTTTTTTTTTTTTTATATATATAATGGATCACAGAGCATTTCTATAGTATAGTATGCTAAACTAGCCTATTAAGCTCTAAAGCTGATTGGTGCAGGTCTTTTTCCATCTATTCAGCCAAACACAGATAGTGTCATACTGGGCTCCTCTCAGTCAGCCAGAGGAACTTTTAGTTGTTTTTTTGGTTTCTACTGTACCACATGCCATCCTTGCTTTTCCCTCTCTTCTGTTAAAGTGCAGAGCTCAGCCACAGATGTGAGCCACTCTCAGTGCTAAGCAAATTAAGAACGCCAGTTGTTTTTGTTTAACACACATATGCACACGATTTGAAGCATGCTGTACTAATGCACTCCACAACTCTGTGAAATCTCACCCTGCTACACATAACAATATATTAAGCATCAAATATGTTCTGATTGGCTGTGATTACATCATGTCACACAGCAGTTGGGCTGATCTTAAAGTTCTCTTAGATCGGCACATTCTTGACAGTGCCAAACCAGGACATTTGGACTGGTATGTGTACTGTCAAATACCATTAAATTTGATGGTGAAATAAATTAAACAGTTCCCAGTTTTAAACAGTTAAACAGTTTTTTTTCAATTAAATGATCAGTCTTTGGGGCGAAATCCATGTAATCTGAACAGTGTTAATCAGAATATTAGTGCTAGCCAAGAATTTTATGTCTCATTTAAACGCATTTGATTTAGATCAGTGGTTCTCAACCAGGGAGCTGGGGCCTATACAGCTGGAAGTTTCAGCTCTAAGGAGGCCTCAAGGTAGCTGAATTTTATTTAAAATAATAATAATAATAATAATAAAACAGCTTTAAAGGGGACATATTATGCCCCTTTTTAAAAGATGCAATATAAGTCTCAGGTGTCCCCAGAGTGTGTCTGTGAAGTTTCAGCCTGAAATACCCCAGAGATAATTTATTATACCATGTTGTAAATGGTGAGGAGGTAAACATGACAGACTGTCTACAGCTCACTCAGGATGGGACCAGGGCTTGATTTAAGGGGGGATGCCATCCCCCTTGTTGAAAAAAATGACTAAAAGCATCCCCTCGGTAAACCACCATCCCCCTTACCATNCCTTACCATCTCCATTAGATTTATCAATTATGTAAATCTTATCATGTAAATGAAATTTTAAAATTCTCTGTATGATAATTAAACTATAAATAACAGTGATTGACCAATCAAAACTGCGCTGCGCACAGTCACTCCAGAGCTCTGATTCAAGCAAGCTGTCATCATTTTTTGCGCTTGTTCAAAAGGATCAGGAGAACGGTTCAAACGCTTCTTTTGACGTTCTTTAAAAAGAAGAGAACAGAAGGTATGATATTATTAGTATTTTAAGAACATTCCCCTGACATATTAGAATGAATAATGAACGTAGCAAGTTCATTGATTAACGTTGTTAAGGTGAATTATTGACAGTGAATTGACGAGGTGATAACTAGGTGTTAACTGATAACGAGGTGCTAGCTATATGTACATGTATTTATTTAATAAAAAACTATGGGCTCTGCTCAAAATCCACTGATTGAAACTGCATGAACCATGAAAGAAGAAGCGAGAGAAGAAAAAAAAAAAACATGAGCAATAAATAGTAAATTTTTATAACAAACACAGATATGAGCAATCAGCATATGAATCTCAACCATGGTGACAACTAAATATTCAGACAGTCAGATCAACTCTGGACATCACAAAAAGTGATTAATTATAAAAAAAAACACAGCAAAAAATTAAAGCAAATAGTTAGATATTAAAGAAAATAAAAGGACAATTCAGCTGCATAATTTATTCATGCTGTGATGCATGCTGGGAGTTTTGTCATATCATTATGTTACCAGCATGCATTGTGGCATGACACTTTTGATTGTCACCATTGTTGAGATACATGTGCTGATTCTTGATGTCTTTGTGTGTCATCTTAGAATAATTTTTTGTGTTTTTTTTTTCTTCTTCTGAACGGTTTTGGTCCATTATAACGTTTCAGTGACGGTCGATTTTGTTCGGTTACGAGATCTCAATGATGGTCAGTTTTGTTTCATTACGAGATTTCAGTGATGGTTTTGTTCAATCTCACAAAGGAACATTACCGACCGACATTGAAATCTCGTAATGTAACAAAACCGACAGTCATTGAGATCTCGTAAAGGAACGAAACTGACTTTACAAGATTTCAGTGACGTTCTGTTTTTTTTTCCGTTATGACAGTTTTGTTTTATTACGAGATTTCAAAGACGTTTGGATTTGTTCCTTTATGAGATCTCAACAATGGTTGTTTCAATGACAAGATTTCAATGATGGTCAAATTTGTTCCGTTACAAGATTTCACTGTCGGTTTTCAGTGTCAGTTGGTTTTGTTCTGTTATGAGATGTTTTGTTCGATCTCGCAAAGGAACAAAACCGACCGTCATTGAAATCTCGTAATGTAACAAAACTGACAGTCATTAAGATCTCGTGAAGGAAAGAAACTGACTTTATGGGATTTCTCAATGATGTCTGTTTTTTTTTCTTTACGAGATCTCAATGATTGCAGGTTTCGTTTTGTTATTAGCTTTTAATGACATTTGGTTTTGTTCCTTTACAGGATTTCAAAGATTTTGTTCTGTTATGAGATTTTAAGGATGGTGGGGTTTGTTCTTGTACGAGATTTCAATGACAGTCGGTTTGTTTCCATTACAAAATTTCAATGATGGTTACCCAGCCAGCACAGCTATGTGGGGCCCAGATGGGTGTCACCTGGGCTGTCTAACTGGGGCCCAGCCGGTTTTGTTCACAATTTCCATGGAGGCCCCACATGGGTTAGCCCAGATGAAATGAACACTGCTCAGTGTGCACACTACAGGCTGTTAAATGTAACACAGAAACATGCTGGAGTTAATGAGATAATTAGGTAATAACGAGCAGAATCACCGAAGGACAGAGGAACAACAAGAACTACAACTTGAGCCACAGCCTTCGGTGAAATCAACTGAAGATAAAAGACATTAAATCTCTCAAGATCTGATTAAACATCTCCACAAACAGCATAACCAGCTTCACTTATTACTAACCAGGGGTGCGTTTCCCAAAGCGAACTATGGTCACAAGTTCCGTCGTTACCAATGGAGTTCAATGGGACTTACGACCATAGTTCGGGAAACGCACCCCAGATTGACTTTATTTCTGACATACATCTACAAAAGTTGTTATTGAGAATTACCAGAGGTTTAGATGTTGATGATTTGTTGAAAATAAGTTTGGTTTGTGGCCACCATGATCGAGGTCAGTGCTTACTTCAGTTAAGCAGTTTGACTCTTAACTGTTTTAGTGTTTCTCTGGCTGCTCTAACGGTTTGTTATGGCAAGAAAGGCAAGAGAAAATGTGTTTAGCTGTTGTCAGCTGTTTGATGATAAGAATTTAATTGTTATCATGCAGTGGCTTTATTCACTGATCTAATGATTGAGATTTATATGAAAAAAAATTTTGTTAACTCTGTGTTGGATCTTTTCTAGAATAACAACAAAACAGTTAAATAAATCAGCTCAAAATAATAAATCTGAAAAATACAATGTACACTATACACTTTAAAACACCCGCAAGATTTATTTACACACAGACATCAAGAATCAGCATATGAATCTCAACAATAATGACATGCTTCATGTAATTCAAGTTTTTTGTTTTTTTTAAAGCAAAATTAATACTTTAATTCAGCAAGGATGTGTTAAACTGATTACAAGTAATAGTAAAGGCTTATATTGTTAGAAAAGATTTCTATTTTGAATAAATTCTGTTCTTTTTAACCTTTTTTATTCATCAATGAATCTCAAAAAAAAAAAAGGTATCACAGGTTCCAAAAATATTAAGCAGCACAACTGTTTCCAACACTGATAATAAATCAGCATATTAGACTGATTTCTGAAGGATCATGTGACACTGAAGACTGGAGTAATGGCTGATTAAAATTCAGCTTTGCATCAAAGAAATAAATAATATTTTAAAGTATATTAAAATAGAAAACCATTATTTTAAATTGTAATAATATTTCACAATATTACTGTTTTTCTGTATTTTTGATCAAATAATTGCAGGCTTGATGAGCATATGAGACTTCTTTCAAAAACATTAAAAATAGTAATGAAAAAATTAGAAAGTGCTTTCATGTAAGTTGTAAGAACTAATTAAAATACTATATCATTTGTGATTTGAAAATAACTAACTACCTGCATGGTATGTGATGTAATGTAGGGATTATTTTTGCCCCAGGGTTACACCCCTTATTTTCTGGGGTTTATTTTAACCCTTTATTCAGTACAGTTTATGGCGACCGTACTGGGGTGTTAGGCGATGTGCTGTATGGACTATTTCACACCAGAGTGACACTCTTTATACGGTACAGTTTATTGTGACTGTACTGGGGCATTAAGACCCACTAGCCTCTCTAATATCTCTTCCCACAGATACTTAGTCTATCAAGAGGTTTCCCATCCAGATATAGACTGGGCTCAACCCTGCTTAGCTTCAGTGGGTGTGCAGGTGAAAGCTTCAGGTTGATTGCTGCAGAGCTTCTCAAGCATCATTCCAACCATAGACCCTCTTACGTAGAAATATAAATCTCAACAATGGTCATGCCGCAGTGCATTATATATTCTGTTTGGGACAGAAACAATAAACAAGATTTCAAACAGAAACAAGATTATTTTTCTTACCCCACTGGCAGATAATTTTGCTTGTTTTTACTTTATTTCGATTTTTTTTTTCTCTCTCCAGAAAACAAAAAAAAATATGTCATTTTACTTATTTAGTAAAAGCATCTGGATTTAAGAATTTTTAGATATTTAGACTGGAATCAACAAAAACACTAAACAAGAAAACCATTTTTACAGTGTAATACATTTACATTACAAACAATGTTACTGCAACATGAGATCATGTTATGTTGTAGAGATCAGTTAGAAGATTGAAAACACACACAAGTTTTTCAGATATGACAAACAAAGACATCAAGAATCAGCACATCAATCTCAACAATGGTGACAATCCAAAAGTGTTATGCAGCTAAATTGTCCTATTATTTTCTTTAATTCTAACTATTTGCTTTTATTTTTGCTGTGGTTTTTGTTCTGTCTTTTAGTAGCTTTTTGTGATGTTCAGAATTGATCTGATTGTCTGAATATTTAGTTGTCACCATTGTTGAGATTCATACGCTGATTGCTCATATCTGTGTTTGTCATTGTACTTTTTTTTTCTGCTCATGGTTTTTATCTTCAATTTTTTAACTGATATCTGAAATACAACATGCAACATATTGCATTAAAACAGGGATTGTAGCTTAAATGTATTATGGCAAAACACACTTGCTACATTTACATTTTTTTTTGCTTTTTATCCAAAGCAATTTAAATACATTGCTTTGGATAAAAGCGTCTGCCAAATGCATAAATGTAAATGTAAATGACATCAATCATTTTAAAACCACCAATAGTTAAAAATCATCTTCTGATGTAATTTCAGTGTTCTTTGTTACTGCAAATGTGTTTGATAAACAGTCATAGTAACTAGAAAAGACAAAATTATTATAAGAGTTGAGCCCAACTAATGGAAACACCAATCACCATTATGGTGACTTCAAATGAAACAAACGTGTGTTAAACTTCTGTAGATGAATTACAGAAATAAAGTCAATCTTGTGTGAAGCTGTAATGCTGTTTGTGGAGTTGTTTAATACTTCTCTGCTGAGATCTGGAAAGTCTTTTTTTTAATCTTTAGTTGATTTCATTGTCAGTTGTAGCTCTTGTGTTTTTGCTTGTCCCTTTTTTCGTTCTCTTCTTTCCTTCAGCTATTCTGCTTGTTAACAGGCTTGTTAATGCTAAGATGATTTTATAAATAATATATAAAGATTTTGTGGCTCAGATAAGGTCCAGTTCTGGTTTATTTCTTTGCTCTTGGCTGACATGTGGCATTGCTATGGCCTACTTGTGGCTCAGATCTGGCAAACAGGAGCAATCCGCCCAAGTGCCATACAAAGGCACCAATTTGCTAGCCTATATAAAGGGATGAATTGTATGTGTTTGTGAGATAGTACAATACTACAATGATATAAATAATTTAAAGCTGCAGTCTGTAATTTTTGGCACATGTGTCTTGCAGAAAAACATTGTAGCCAGAGCTACTTCTCTCTGTTATAGCTATGACGAGTCATGTCATAGTGGAGTACTGTGCTACTCCACAGCGGTGCAGACCTGATCAGTCTAAAATAGTCCTAATATTATAACATTACAGGTGTACCATAGTGATTCAGGATAAGACAAAAACACAGTTTGGAAAATGGATTCATGAGGTACTTGCTCATTATATAATTTTTGTAAATGTTGAACACAAAAAAAGTTACGGACAGCAGATGAATAATGAATTATGCCTATTTTAGTATTCAATAAATAAAAAATGTTTAAGACACAGTAAAATATTTAATATATTGCCACTCCTAGATTGTTAATAAAAAAATATTTTTTTGTAAATACAGTTTTATTACTTTATTATTAAGTTTTAGTTTCTAGTTTTCATTTAGTTTTAGTTATTTTAGTGCTCCAACTTAAAATTTTATTTCAGCTAATTGCATTTTTTTTTAAAGTTTTTTGTTTTACTTCAGTTCATGTTTATTTTATTTCAAGTAATGATTTTTTTTTAATGGTTTTAACGATAATAACCTTGTCCCACACACATCTGCTCATCTGAGGGAGTGTGGAGTGAGTGTGTCAGAGGGCGTCCTGCCTCCCGCTGGTCTTTGATTTCAGGGACTTGCCTCATAACTATAGCTTTGCTATTTCTTTTCCAGCTGGCCTCTGGGGTTATACCACTGCCCACAGACCACAGGGCTAAAATGAATAGTCTCCCGTACGCTGGCAGTGAGGGCGCTCTCCTCAGAGAGCTCTGTTTGTTTTTGTTTCATTTAAAAGGATGAGTGTATAATGCATGTGCTGGGCAGTAAGCATGACTCTATATGATATAGCAGTGAATAAACCGAGGCAGCAGGCAGATTGGTGTAATAATAGTGCTCCGCTGCCATACAACATGTGGGCTAATGGAGATCCATGGCTTTGCAGTGAAAGCATGTGGTTTGGAGTCCTGTTTTATGAGCTGGCGTCTCAGTGGAGAGGTGCTGTGGAATCATTTAGTTGGAGCTCTGGGGCTGCATGAACACTATTATGAAGAAGCCTAAAAGATGGGGTTTTTTTTTCTCCATGATAACCCTGCTAGAAATTTTACGCTCCCAGAACATTTTCAGAACGTCCCCACTGGTAAGGACATTGCCTAGTAATGTTCCCAGTACGTTCAGAGACGGTCACGATGTGGAGTTCTTTTAAGGTTTGGGGGACGTTATTTGGTGGACCTTCAGGGAACATTCAGGACGTTCTCTGAACGTTTAGGGAACCACATTTTATTTGTGATGTTCCCAGAACGTCCCTGCTGCCCTTGTCAAATAATTGAATTGAAAATTAGAGCTAAATTGACTTACAAAAGTGGCTATTCAAACAAAAACTAATTTTTCTTAAATGTCTTTAAAAAAAAAAGTACTTTACAGGTATTTCCTGATTTATTATGAAACATTTTCTGTAAAATGTAAATCTCTTGCAGTAAGTCACTAGCTGACAACAGCACATGCATGAGCAAATGTAACTGCTGTATCACTGCATCAGAAACTACACAGTTACTGTCTTTAAATAAAGCGACATGCAGCAGAACTTCAGTGTTTCTGGATCATCACTGACTGAAGCACAGGATCTACTCTCCAGCACAATGGTGACCTCACAAAACTCACATACAGAAACAACATTAAACACTAACAGATCTCTCTAGATCTCTGCATCTTCACTTATTACAAACCACTCTGACTTTATATCTTTCATACAAATCTTCTTAATGAGGTGTTGATGTTTTATTAAAATAATAAAGTTTAAGTCACCGTTACGGAGGTAAGGGCTTGCTTTAGTTGGGTTCCTGACCCTTGATGTTTTAGCTTTAGTTCATCTCCAATTGTTCCAGATAGGGGTGCACTAATACCATTTTTTTTTACCAATACTTATACATTTATTAATTTCTCTTTTTTTTTGGTGGTGTTGCAAACTTAAAGAACAAAAATTTCACAGTGTCCAATAACCTTCAAAGGGCATAATTACCAATATATATAACTGCTATGTAACTGTGTGTTTCTAAAACACATTTGTTACAAAAAAAATTGTGAGAAAGAAGAATCTGATTGGTTGTCTATTGTTGATGATTTTATCATACAGTGGCCTTGTTCACTAATCTCTGGATATTTTATTACTTTTAGGTCATTGTAGCCTTGTGACACTACATAAAATCTTGTCCTGTTTTGATATTTTGAAAATTTTTGTCATTATGCAAAAGTTATTCACGCAAGACCATGTAGACACACAGACATCAAGATTCTGCGTATGATCCTCAACAATGGTGACAACATTTTCAGATAAACAGATTAACTCTGAGCATCACAAAACAAGAAAATCACCAGTCACAAAAAATATTTTTGTGTATTGTCACCATTGTTGAGGTTCATATGCTGATTCATGATGTCTGTGTGAGTCTGAAAGACACCGCTCAAAACTCCATCTGTATAATGAATTTTAAAGAAAGAAAACTAACAGTTAATGCAAAACTATGTGATTCAATTGATTCACTCCATTGAATCACCATCATTAAACAACCAAACTCACCTGATCAGAATTTCTCTTGCAAGTTTTACTGTAACAAGCATGTTTCGGAAACACAGTTAAAGCAGCCAGAGAGAATCTAATGTTTAAATGTCAAGAATCAAGAGCCCAGCTAAAGCAAACGCTCACCTCCATAACGGTGACTTCAAACTTCAACATCAACATCCTTCCCAGAACGTTCAGAGAAGGTTACAATGTGGAGTTCTTTTAAGGTTTGGGGAACGTTATTTGGTGGACCTTCAGGGAACATTCAGGACGTTCTGGGAATGTTTAGGGGACCATTACTATAGGACGTTCTCTTAACTTCCCAAATGTCCTCTTTGTAACGTTTTCGCGCGACCATAAAATAACCAAAATAGAACGTCCCCCTAAACTCATCGGGAACGTTATTAAATGACCAACAGAGGACCGTGTGGGAACGTTCTGTTAATGTCCCAAATATCCTCTTTGTAACTTTCTTATGTGACCATAAAATAACCAAAATGGAACGTCCCCCTAAAGTCATATAAGGAACCTTGAACTGCAGCACTTTCATTACCAAAAGAGGACGTTTTAGGAACGTCTCGAATGTTCTGTAAAGGTTCGGAATCTTCGTCACCTTTACAGAACTTTTAGGGAACGTTGCGTAAGGTCCTGAGAACGTCACCTTCTACGTGGGAAATCTGTCACTTTTTTCATTCTGAATCTGATTTTGATTTAATTTTCAAATGTAATTTGTTCATTTGATGGCAAAGCTGAATTTTCATTACTCATTACTCCAGTCTTCAGTGTCACATGATCCTTCAGAAATCATTCTAATATGCTGATCTGCTGCGCAAGAAACATTTTTTATTATTATCAATGTGAAAAACAGTTGTGCTGCTTCATATTTTTGTGGTTTCCAAAAAACAGCAGGTTCCCTATCTTAAAAAAAAAAATATTACACTAGCCTAAGATGGTTTGTTGGTCTTTGCTGTTCTCACTGGGTGGTCTGTTGGCTGGTTTTAAAGGGTTTCACCAGGTCAGACTGGAAGACTAACTGAGCACCCAGCTAAACACCAGCTAAGGCCAGCAAACCAGTTTAGACTGGTTTAAGTGGGGGTTTTGGACAGAAATATTGATTGCAAATGCCGTAGAATTGTGGCATTCACACAAATATGAAATGTTGAAAACCACTTCTACTTCTTCTATATTCTATAAACGTCAGCAGCATTACATTTGGAGACAAACTGTGGAAAAGAAATCTCTGCCATAAAGCTTAGTGGAGAGAGTGAAATATAATTTGATGTTTTATCACAGGAAAACCTTGAGACTGAGAGAGCCAGTACTCAGACAGATCCCACCGTCGCAGGTATGTGATTATTCCGTTTTCATGCAATTTTGCCTCAGACAAAAGCCTGCTGGCAGACTGAACCAGACATTGTTCAGCTCTGAGGAGTTTTTTTTCCGTATATTATATTCAGTTGGTGCCTTGTAGTCTCATTTTTTGATAGTTTTTCCTAATAAACATTGCATCATAATGATCATTAAACCATTTTATCGTAAATCTGTAAATGCCTCTAAACGTGAAGTGGCCTTTTGAATTGTGTATCACCACCATCTAGTGGTTCACCACTGAATTCTTATGCACATTCTTCCTCTTTGAGTTTCATCAGCCCAACGAGTTAAAAAACAATGTCAGCCAGATTGTAATGCAGTTTGTTCCATTTATTGTATATACAAGAACTCGTTCATAAAAATAAAGCAGCTAAATAAGTAATTCTGCAGTATAAAATAAAGAAACAAAATCACAACAACATTAAGAACTTGTCAGTGAGCAAGGCCATTCTTCACAGAGCACAATGCTTTCATAGCACAGAATTCTTCTTTTTAACAGGATTTGATATTTCTTTTCCCCCCAGGGGTGATTGTAAAATGTTTGTGGTGGAGCAGACTGCTTTTCACTGATTTCTTGTTTTCTCTGTTGTCTTTCAGAGCTCAAAGAGGAACGGAGACTCATTCAGAGAGATCTGAACATCAAGAGTTTAATAAGCTGCTCCTACAACACAATTAATCAGAGTACCAGAAACTCACAAATCCATGCAAGGTCAGATCACCTTTTCTAGAATAATGCTTTATATCTAACTTGAGGACAATACATATGTAGTCGATCCAGGGTTCTTTTGGCCTAAATGTAGTATTGCATTTTATTTTATTTTTTTAAAGGGAGACGAGTGAAATTGCACTTTCTGCAAATGATTCAGAAAGACCAACAGTTCCTCATTTGAAACCATGTCCGCCCAGAGACGCAAACCACATCAGGAGCGATCTGAGTGCTGAATCCACGAGACATACTTCTGCTTTGGAACAAGGAGACAAAGAGTGCAAGTACAGAGGACATTCAGTAAGAGCTTCAGCCTTCAGACTGGTCCCAGCAGCCTCGGTCAGAGCATCTGGAGCCGTCAAAGACTTCCTCCTAAAGATGGAGGTGACCAGAAACGGTGACCTAGGGCATTTCCAGCCCGCTCCTCCTGCAGTGCAGAGAACAGCCAGCAGGGGGAGGAACAAACACCTGTGCATTGTGCAGCCCGACAGTCTGCTCAGCTCTCTGTGAGAATCACTGTATGTGGGTCAGCTAGAAGTATTTTTTTAAATTATATTTGTCATTAAAACACTTTTCAGGAAAAAAAAAAAAAACACAGCCCTTAACCATAAAGATAAAACACAAACCACAAGTTGATCTTTAAAATAAACTTTATTTACCATTTCAAATTGAACAGTTTAAGATATACAGCTGACATGACTAAGACAATTTCAATGAAGTTTGGCCCTAAAATGGAAAAGACATGGTTAGATATGTTTGATAAAGTACTGAGCTCATGTCATTGTGCTTGTCTTTCTACTTCACTGTTTTATATTGCCATGAGCAGCACACAAGTACACACACTATTGTGATGACATCTCTTCTTTTAGGATACAGGACATGGGAGAGACAGGTTTTATTTTTTGCAGTTATGTATTATTTTCTGTTGTCTTCAAACACGTATATATAATATATATTTATAAAGTGCCGTAACAACATGAAAATACATGATGCTGTTTTGAATAAACATTTCGGTAAGTACAGTAAATGAAAAGATTCACAGTTTCATTTCAGATATGCTGATTCTGTTTATAGCTTACTTTATTCAGCCACAAAATTGTGCTCAATAGATCTTACCATCTAGAACCTAGAGGTATTTATGTGCATTTTTCACACTAAATTGTAGTATTTGTGTTTTGCTTGTTCTAAACACAGCCCCGTCATGTCATTTTACAAACTAACTGTTGAGGGGCAAGTCAAATTAGGAGCAAAGTCCATGTAAAAGTGTTTGGTTCTTCTCAGAAGCACATTTTTTTTCCCCCCTTTCCAATATCAGATTGACATGACATGTTAATATACCCAAATAAAATTTCCAAAATATTAATACAGTTTGAAATTATTCAAAAGATCAGCATACATGTTAAAACGTTCTTTCCAGGCAATCAAATGTGCTTTCTCCGTTTCTTTTTACATTGTGCAGAATACATGAAACTGTGAATGAAATGTCCTTAAAGGGTTTTGCAGCACTACAAATACACTCGTTTACAATACTGAGATGAAGATATAACATTGTTGGCTTTAGACTGTGTCCTTTCTCATCAATAAACGATTTCTGTTTGACCAGACACTTGTGTAAAAAGCATTCCTGTATTTTTCAAGTTTCAGTCCAAAGCCATTGTTTGGCAATGTGTTTGAGATCAGCTGGCTTGAGGTTTTGGGGAAAAAAAGTGTAGTGTCACTGAACATAGCTAAAAATTATTTCAAACAAATGATGAAATACAGTTTTAGTACTATAAAAATAAAAAGGAAAAATCTCTTAGAAAGGTAGATTTCTGTTAAATGGCAAAAACAGATAATTACATACTGATTAAAATTACGACATCAATAGTGACACTAACATGAACTAGGTTTGACTCAGAACGTCCACTACACAGAGCACTCTGTACACATAACATTAGCTACGTTACCACAAGAAAAAGTAAAAACAACTAAAAATGAACCCCACTACAGCAACCCACCCTGATAAAAACAGAAAACACAAACATCAGTTGAATTTTTTTTTTTTTTTTACATTACTGTACAACGGAGAGAGAGGACTAGAGGTGTGGAACAGTGCAAGAACGGCACTGATGCATAACATGTCTACTGTTATATAAAGAGTTTGCATGTCAAGGTCTGTTCGCATTTCAGTACCTAGAGACAGACACATGGTCTTCATGCCACGTTCAAGGTCTGAGGACCAAGCATCGGACAAATGAGAGGGCTTCAATCTTGTGCATTCACATTTGCGACAGCGATTAATTATACTGCAGCTACAGTGCACGTAGCCAGCTAAAGTGAACCAGTAAATAAAAGTGCTGTTAGTCTCACGACGCCTAAATTGCTGCTCTAATCTACTGCACCCGCTGTCTAACAGGGGAAAAGCTAGAGTCTGTGACCTGCATGCATGGTTGTGCTATGACCTCACAAAGACCAATGAACCTCTAACTACTCCCCTGAGTGTCTGATATCTCCTGTTAGGCAGCAGGGTTACTTTTATTCTTGTTGCATCTCTCAATTTGTATTTATTTTTTCTTCTCTCTGGCTACTTTTTAAAGTTAGATTGTGTTTTGTATATTTTTGGATGAAATCTTTATCTTATATCTTACCTTCATGCAGAGATTAATAAAACGAACATATAACAATGATCTAGACTATTATGCCATCAGTTTTAGAATACTGACTTTATCTGTGACCTGATCTGTCATTTTGAGTCGTTTTTCACCCAGAAACACATATTGAGTTTTATGAACTAAATGAAAATGTCTATAATTATATATAATTAAGTTTATGATGAGTTATAATTAAATGGTGTCGATCAAAAACACTTGTTTTGACATCAAGTTTCCAAACAATTTCAGGCATTTTTTTATATATAGATTTTAGAGATTAATCAAAGTAATAAAGACATCAATAACATTTTACGTAAAATATAATGAATTTAGGGTGCATATATTTACCATTTGACCAATATGCTCTTCTCTAAGGTTGTTTTTCCCCCAACTCATTTTATTAACAAGCAATAAACACTGACTGACTTTCCTGAGGTAAATGTAGTCAGGTGACGTTTGTCCACAAGCTGTTTTATTAACGTCTTTCCGCGATTGAAACACGATTACATGAGAGACGATACGTTCAGTAAGTTGTACTGTATCTTTCAACATATCTTCTGATTAGGGTGACCATATGTCCCGTGTTTCCCGGAACAGTCCCGTATTTCAGCTTCAGTCCCGTATTTTTTGTGTCCCGACTTATTAAGAAAAAAAACGTGTTTTGTCCCGTATTTCATCTTTCCTAAAAATGTTATACGACTGATAGAATGAGTAGTAGTAGCAGTAGTCAGGGTTGCCAGTTTTTCACAGCAAGTTGTTACTCAAAACTAGCCCAAAGCCAGCCCAATCGCGTTTCGGGGGGTGTATCCCGGTAAAAATCACATTACGGGGGTAAAAATCCACGTTTTTGGTGGGGTTCCCCTGGTAAAATTCACATTCCTAAATATCATGGTATTTGGGGTCGCTTCAGGGTTCCATTGTGTGGAGTATCTCATGTAAATACAATCGGTTATGGCTTAAGTGGACTTGTGTCACCGGATGTGTGTCAGTATATTACATCCATGAATTCAGTCTTAAAGGGACAGTAGCCTAATTAAATAGTTGTCTGTCATTAATGTTAATCAAACAACAAAATATGTTAAATAAATGAATACATGGTAAATAAACCTACTGTATCTGAAAAACAAGTTTATTCAATTGTGTATCTCTATTGTATTTGTTGTATTGTTTGTATTGTTTTTAATATATATATATATAAATAACAATTACCATGAAATAAAATTTCTCATATTACAAATAAAATGGTCACATTGCCCACACTTTGCTCACCTGTCCCGTATTCCACCATGAGAAATATGGTCACCCTACTTCTGATGTTTATTCCTGCTATAACTAGTAGTAAAGAGTAAGAAACGATCCGTTCACTCACGATCCGTGTTGCCGTTTGAGTTGAGTCAACTGCAGCGATCTGTCAGGCTACATTAAAGAGCGTCAAAACGACATTTGTTAAATTTCATAATAAAATGAAGCTAATATGAAAGCTGGGACTTTCTATGTATTATTGGTATTTTCTGCTCACAATCACGTTTCTCCACAAACGCCTCATTCCGACTCAAAATGACAGAAGCAGCATGTCACATACGTATTGCGTTTCTCCTTGCACAACGCAGAAGAGAAAAACCAATACTGCTTTCACTTAAATATACACAGCGATTCGCCATTTAATCTGAAGTCTCAATAGGTGATGCGTCAGCACATTAGCAGCTATATTGCTAGACTCCCTATTGAAAGGCGTCAGGCAACATCCCAGACAAATTCACAGTGTAACCAGGACTCTCTATCCATGTATATGTGCCACTGCAACCATATGCATCCTAAGTAGGGGGCCTTGTTGATACATCACTGGAATGATATGATAAGCAGCATCTAGCCATACCAACTACCAAGCTCTCAATCCGAGTATCTCCCCTCCCGATTCCCTACAATACCAAACGAAACAAAACACCTAATATTCTGTGGTTTCTATTGTAAAAATCAGACCTTTTATTTGTCTCGCAAGTCTATTTCATGTTATTCACAATAATACGAGGACAAACTGCTGACTACCCATCAATTACACAAACCACAGTAATTGTGACTGATGCTTCGTTTACCTCTGATCGTTCTGCAAGCAACCTTAACCCTTATTCGATCACACAACTGCTTGGCTCAGCACAGCCAGATGCCTTTAAATGACACATACACACCAGTTCAAGTCTCTTAACACGCATAGACAACATAAAAGTACACACAAACACAAACATACCAGCTAAATCATCAGAATACAAAGGTCTGTGCACATGTTTTTGGTAACATGCCTCCTTTTCTGTAAAGAGCAGGGTTAGTGTGCATACTACAGTACTGAATCTAATGAGGAACTAGCTGCTTTTGTTATCGCACACGTGATCCCCTCGCTCAGGAGATGCCTCGGCTCGAGATGCCTGGAAGACTAGACAGATTTGGCATTTCATGTGGAAGTTACTACATGAAAATCCCTCTTCCTTCATGTCAAACACTTAACATCAGCAATAAATCATTTCAAGGTGTTGGAAAATGTTTCACAAAAAAAAGAAAATTGTGTGTAACCCTGAGAATGGGCTTGAGAGGTTATATGCCTCGGTCCAGATACCTCAGTCAGTAAGAGCTTAAGACCAAATATCCTTTGTTTTATATTTGTGCTCTCACTTTAAAGGGAAATAGAGTTGATATTCTCTTGGCCTATTCTTATTTATCGATATCAGCCAGTCTACTTAGCCGTTTAACAAAAGCGTCAGCGCCAAAATCTACCGGTAAGTCTAGTCAATGGATAATAGACATGTTCTGGTTTGTATTTTTAAGTGTATTTTTGAGTTAATTCGGTATTAAAAGGTCATTTTATTGAACATGTGTTATATCATATACTGGCATTATATTGACCATCGGCCACCCTGCTCTCAGATATCAGCATTGGCTATGGAAAAACCCATATTGGCTTGCGAATGAGACGGTTCCCAATCAAGACAATAGGTACAAACAGAAACTGAAAATAACACTCCCCTTAACAGTGCCATTACAACATTGCCACAAAGAATATTTGGTCTTCAGCTTTTAAACCTGACCAGCACTACCACCACTACACACACACAAGCCAAATCCCACTGTAGCTCCTGTTGCCGCTACAGTCACATCTCCAGACTATTCAACACAGAGTGAAAATATTGTACAATGCGCTATATACACACTGTGTGTATGCAAACACCTCCTGTATATGAACATGTCTTTTTTTTTATTAAAAAAAACTGCAGTATTAAATTATGTGAACAAAAAGAAAAAGGTTTTGGATGACAACCAATTTCTCTAGAGGTTAGATTTCATAAAGCCCTTACAATATGTAAAGGTCTCCAGCGAGAGTGGCCTGTCCCGCAGTGTGGAAATGGGAACCGTCCTGGGGGTAGGGTGTGGAAGGGGCTCCTCTATGCACTGGGTGTGGGGTTCAATGTGGAGCCGTTGCTTCCTGGGATGGTCAGACCGATCTCATCTTCTTTCTCTTTGAGTTTCTCTTTCCCCTCATCTTTCAGATCTTCTTTGAGAGGGCACACCTCCACAGATTCAGGGCCCGTGGTGGCATATCGTCCCTTGCGGTGCTCCTGGAGAGCAGGGCCCCAGTCCAGGTCAGGCTTCAAGGAGTTCTTCAAACGCTGCAGAGGTAAGAGCTGGTTTATCAACGGTTGAATTTCCGTTTGGAAGGATTGGCATACTTTAAAGCTAAAACCAAAGATTTTTTCAGGAAAAACATAGTACCATGATCGATTTCTTTTTCTTAAAGGGTTAGTTCGCCTAAAAATTTAAACATTTTCATAAATTACTCATCCTCATGTCATTCCAAACTCATAACACTTTTGTTTATCTTCGAAACACAAATTCAAAAACACAAAAATAAAATAGATATTTTAAAATTAAATCTGAGATATGCGTAACACACGAGAATGAACCTCATTGGTTCTTAAGGAAGCTCAAACGAGCATGAACCTCATTGGTTCTTGAGGAAGCTCAAACGAGCTGCGTAACACACGAGAATGAACCTCATTGGTTCTTGAGGAAGCTCAAACGAGCTGCGTAACACGAGAATGAACCTCATTGGTTCTTGAGGAAGCTCAAACGAGCTGCGTAACAGGAGAATGAACCTCATTGGTTCTTGAGGAAGCTCAAAGGAGCTGCGTAACACACGAGAATGAACCTCATTGGTTCTTGAGGAAGCTCAAACGAGTTGCGTAACACACGAGAATGAACCTCATTGGTTCTTGAGGAAGCTCAAACGAGCTGCGTAACACACGAGAATGAATCTCATTGGTTCTTGAGGAAGCTCAAACGAGCTGCGTAACACACGAGAATGAACCTCATTGGTTCTTAAGGAAGCTCAAACGAGCTGCGTAACACACGAGAATGAACCTCATTGGATCTCGCACGTCAAGCAAGTTTGAGCTTCCATTTATCATGTCTGATGTGTGAGTAGATGAATGTTTATATGTGAATAAAAGCCTAAATTCAATCTGTTCATCATATAAAGCGATCGAGTCTCTTCAGAAAATTTTGACTAAACTTGGACTAAATCAATTCATAAGGATTAGTTTCACAATCTCTTTATGAACTTGTTGAAGCATCAAAGTGGTAGTTGCATGGGCTGTCAATGGAGGGACAGAAATCTCTCTCTAAGATTGAATTAAAATATCTTAATTTGTGTTAAGTCTTGCGGGTTTGGTTCGACATGAGGGTGAGTAATTGATGACAGAATTTTCTTTTTTAGCTGAACTAACCCTTTAAGTATATTTACACCAAGAACAAAATGTAGAAGTATTCAGATGGAGAGCAGAACAAAAAACTGGATAAGGCTGAACAAGGAGGAAATTTACTCCAGTACTATAGGTGGTGCAATTCAATGGCTTCTCAGACATTTTCAATAAGAAATTAAAAAAAGTTCTAAATACTATGAATTACTCAAAATTGTTCGCTATTATTAGGCTATGGACTTCACTGGACTCTTCGATGCATGCAAGCGTACATGAGTTTGAACATTTTTCTAAAGTATTATTAATGGCACTTAAAGCAGAACACATCTTACCTCTACAAAAGTAGATCCCTCAGACATAGCAATCTTGAACAGAGCATAGATAGGTATACAGATAACTGAAGACAAAGCCATGGCAAACCCAATGACCAATGACCAACTAGGGTACACATAGTCATTGTAGGTAATAGGCTTGTACTGTATCACAGTAAAAATCAGAATGAACTGTGAAGAGAGAGAGAGAGAGAAAAAGGATTAGTTTGAACAATATAGTTTTAGCGATACCTGATTTAGTCAAATTTGAAATCAGAAAAACCTCTTACAGAAATAATTAAAGGAGACACAAATCTCCAGCAGATCCTGAAGAAGATTGGAGGAGGGAAGCCTAGCATCATCTCCACATCTTTAAAATAGTTCTTGTGACCTGGGTGGAAACACAACAATTAACACCTTGATTTACATCCGGCAACTGTGGCCTTTATATACAGCATGTAAAAAGTGACTTAGAGGACTCACCATAGACATACATTATACAGATGCACATAATGCAAGAGATGACGACCAGAGAGAAACTGGCAGCGTAGTTGTCCATAAGCAGCAACCAGTATATCCCTGCCTACATCGCACAAAGCACAAAAATCAATCCATGGATAAAGGACATATGTATGTGTGTGTGTTAGCTCAAATGTGTTTGTTACTCACCTGTGTGGTCAGCGGCACTCCCAGGAGGAAGCCTACTATAGCGATTCCGAGTGTGACATAGGTCTTATTTCTGATAATCCAGTCAGTTCCAATCTCATCTACTATAGCCGTCACCAGAGTCTCCAGTAGACAGAACTACACCAACATTGAACAGAAAAAAAATAAATAAATAAGGAATTGTATATCACTTTTTTACATAAACTGCTAGTTAAACAAGACATTTCCTGAAAGAAATACCAGTGCTGGCAAAGCAGTAAATTAATAATGCAGGTAAAATTGTAAAACAACAAACAAACAAAAAAAAACAATATACAGTTAATAAAAGGAGAATGGGAAAGAAATTGGTCCTTTTGTGTCCATTCTTTTTCCCTTTTTTTAAACAAGAAATTAAATATGGAAGATGTGGTTTCTTCTTTATTGATTCTAACATTAATTAATAGAATAAGCAGATACAAACTAATTTGTTAAGAATCTTGTATGGTTAAAAAAAGTACACTTTAAAATATAGATTGAATGGAGTCCTCCAAGTGGTTCAGGTTGAATTATACTTTTTTTTTTCAGCAAGGTTGCATTAAATTGATGGAAAAACTGAAGACACTTCTAAGGATACAAAAGATTTATATTTCAAATCAATAATGTTCTTTTGAACTTTCTAAGTCTTTTTCCACAAAAATATTAGACAGAGTGACACTGAAGCCTGGAGAGCCTTGGTGAACATAATAGACTCTTTCAAAAACATAAAATCCTACCAATCCTAAACTTTTGATCGATAATGTCAGAAAATTGTGATGAAGAAAAGAAAGAATTTGTTTTTAAAAAAAAGTGCTAAACTTTTCAAAAGTGCAAAAAATGAAAATGTTACAAAACAAGAGGAATACCTGAGTGCCGAGGCCCAATAAAATGAGCATAAAGAAGAAAAGCAGGGACCAGATCGGTGATATGGGCAGCAGTGTTAGGGCCTCTGGGTAGGCCACGAATGCCAGGCCTGGACCATGATCGGCCACCTCTGACACATCCACCCCAAGATGATGAGCCATGAATCCCAGGATGGAGAAGATAACAAAGCCAGCGTACACACTGGTACCGCAGTTTGTTACACTGATGATGATACTGTCTCTGTTTAAACACACAAATAATCATGTTTGCAATCATATATCTGGAACTGAAATTCTTGTATTCCTTCCTTTATTTCAGTTAACACGAGTTAAAAGTTCTTCTATGCATGTATCCCTACAAGCCACATGGGGGTGCTACAGAGTAATGTATACCAAAAGCAAGTCACTAGAGCTCTTGTTCAATACTCAAAATACTCAATACTTACAGGTTTTTAAAATGACACATTAACAGAAAAATAACATGGATGAATTATTACCTGAAACAGTTATTGTGGAACTTGTTATATGATGCCATGGTGATAAGCCCACCCCAGGCGCAGCCAAGAGAATAGAAAATCTGAGAGGCAGCATCCCCCCATACCTACAAAACACAAATGTACATTATTATGTATAGCCTCAGTGATTACTTGCAGTTAAGCACAAATTAGCTGATGTACAATGTACAGACCTTGGCATCCAGAATTTTCTGCCACTGAGGGGTCAAATAGTATTTGATACCACTGACGGCTCCTTCAAGAGTGATTCCTCTGATGAAGAGAATGGTCAGCACCACATATGGGAAGGTCGCTGTGAAATACACTACCTGATGAAAGACATAACATTAAACCTCAGTAAGAAAAACACATGCCTAAAATTAAATGTATAGTAAGCAGTGTTGTTTTAGTATTATTTATATAATATTATAGTATTTATTAATATTTTGAATAATTAATTTTTGCTTTTGCCATATTTCTATCTACCTTTATTTTTATTTTTTACTTATTTTATTTCAGTTAGTTGCTAGGGCAGCATTTTTAAGTTCAGGTTTTAAGTCTAATATATATATTTTTAATTGATTTCTGCTCTATTTCAATGAACAAAAGCAATTTTATTGTAGTTTTAGTTATGACAACACTATATAATTCTGGAGTAAAAGCTGTGTCTGAAATCACCCTCTGTACCATTAAATAGGGCACCATTTAAGGGGACAGCTATTTGTAGTGGTATCCGAAACCATAGTGGACGTTATCGAGTGCACTCATTCAATCCCACAATGCACCTCAATAACGAGTGTACAATCGATATACGCTCAACGTCTAGAGAATACCCATAATGCACTGCGAGAGTCGCGCCAAATTAATTCCCGTGTCTGACCAGAAGATGGCGCCCGCAGCTGAATCATCCATCCATGAACCGCTGGACTAATGTGGGTACAGTGTAATATCATACAGATATAAATCCCTTTTTAATTGATTATTCAATTGTTTAATTAAGGTTTATACATGCTAGTTTCAATGACAGAGTTCAAGATAAATCTTTTCATCTCACTACTTGAGCTGCCAGTTTGCTAAGTTTCAAATAATTATTAAAGTCGGCATGAAATCAAAATTGACAATTCTTATTTTTTTTATGGAATATTGTAGTATTTATTATCAATAATTTATCCGTGCACTTCATTATTTTTTTTTAAATTCATGTGCCCTCATAATCTTTAATCAAAAACATTAACCTCCCCTCCCCCTTTAAAACTACTCATCGTCTCTTCCTGTCACATGCTATGGCGCGAGGGTGGAGCTATCTGGAATTGCCAGCAAGAACAAACTATGCAAATGCGGCAGCCCTTTCGGCGCACTCAGTGTTTGAATACACTAACTCATTTTCATTTACTCTCTCAAGTGGACTAATGTAGGGAATAGTGAATGAGGGTATAGGGGGCGATTTCGGACACAGCCTAGATTCTTTTTTTTTCAAACTACAATGACCTGCAGTGGATTCAAGATCATTCAAGACAGGAATTTTAGCATTCATGAGAATCGATCCCATGAGCTTGGCGAATGGATGTTCTACTCACCTTGCCTGATGACTTGACTCCTCGAATAAGACAGAGAAACACAACCACCCATGACACAGCCAGACATCCCAGGATAGGCAGGCGCACCTCCCCAAAGTTCCCAATGCCATCAGAGATATTCAGTACATAGTTCCTGAGAGGGCAAAATCAGTAAAGGAGGGATGTGAGAGACTGCAGGATGTAGACAAATCATTAATAGTACACATCAAAATTATCACTCTAATCTAACTTTTTTATTTTCAGAGCTTGCCTTTAGATAAAAAGCATTGTGAGCATCAAAAAATAACCTCAGCCACACAATGAATGAGTTTACAGAAGGCAAGAACAAGAATGTCTTTCATACCACAGGGACAACACAACCCAGAGAGCACAAACCATTTATAAAGATGTTGAACGGTCCACACACGTCTCATGGTCAAAGCCTTGTATTCTCTGACCGCTGGCAGTAAAGTGAAGCATTCATTCCAAACCACATACCACATACAATCACAACCACACTCTTGGAAAAACAAAACATTCTGTGCCTTTCTGTCCCATTGTCTTGTTATGTCAGCCTATGTAGTGTTCATACATCATTCGACAAACACATCTGTCAAGTCCAACGCACAAAGATCCAAACATCATGACAAATTGCATGACTCCTGCAAACATGTATTAATTACCAGCTTTCAATTATTAACCTGTCATGCATTTTAAGTACTGATAAGTAATGGATTGACAACATAAATATAAATGCTGGGAAGAAAAGACCCAGAGACAATTGTGTACAGGGCTTGGCATTAACACCAAATGCAGGTGGATTTCAGCAGTGGCGTGTAACGCAGTCACTCCTAGCAACTGGCAGGTTAAATTTTATATATAATATTTACATTTTTTAATTGTAGTCTTTTAAAAAGGCCTCTGAAATAATAAACTGTGTAGTGTAATAAACAATGTTGTGTTGTCAAAAATATTTTGATTTATATCGATGCTAATTCTGAAATGATGCGCTTTCTCGCTCTCGCTCTGTTTGTGTTTGCCACACAAACCCGCCTCCTCTCACTCACTCGTTTCATTTGCTCTGGATGAATCTTGTTGATGTGTTACAAGGTTTGAATTTCGGCGTGGGATTGCGTGCATTGTGCATAATTTTACTCATTCCCGCAGGTTTTGTGCTCACACCCTAAGTGCACGCACATAAAGCCGCCTCTCAGCACTAAATTGAGTTCATTTTCACTGCTTAATGCGCTTAAACGGTCAAACCCACACAAAATAATGTCAAAATGCCGGTCTTGGCAAGTATTCATGTAAGTTTCACAGTCAGTTGTTTTATGTGAACGGAAACATTTGAGAAAGAAAACGCATGTGTAACAGTATAATGGATTAGTCCGTAAGGACTTAAAGTGACAGCAGCCTAATATACCTGCTGCCAAATTATGAGATAATATTAAAAATATCTATATGGCAGTTTTTCCCCATGGTATCAATGTCAAAATTGTGGCCAGTGAAAATGCTGAGTGACTAGTAACTTTGGAAAACCACTAGCCACATTGGATGTTGAGCAAAAAAAATTTAAAAATTTTTTTTTTTATAATTAAAATATATACATGAATCGACCTACAAAGGTGTGAATTTACCTCCAGTACTCTTCACTAGGACTGGTCCTCTTGGTGCGGTTGACAATCTCAGTCACCCCTGACACGACAGCAGACACATTGGCGAAGGTGGCATTAGCTCGTGGAGTTCCCACCACCCCACTGCAGTCAGGGGTGTTCCAGGGGTTGTTACAGTATGTCCAGGGAAGCAGGTTTGTCATGGACATGAAGAAGTAATAAAATGCAATGCAAATCACCACATTGTAGTAGATCCCAATGTAGGTAGAGACCACCATCATTCCATAGCCCACACCTTGAAGAAGAGAAAACAACAACAGGACAATAAATTAAGTATGTTTGGGAATGTTTAGCTTTCAACAGGGTTTCCACTCTTTCATGAACACCAGATTCAAGGACTTTTTAAAGCACCATTTATTTTATATCAAGCACCTATCAAATTCACATCACATATGGAGCGTCATGGAAGACCTCTTACAATTCTTAACATTTTAATCCTCCTATTGCATTTGCATCCATTTTAACCCAGAAGAGGTACAGAATCATTTGTACATTAATTTTGGAAATATATTAAAACCGTTTGCAGCTTTCTTATCCCTAATATTAATCATTATTCCATACTAGTTTTGGTTTTCATTTTTTATGAATCATTACTTGAGTAAAAACATTATAATATAGAGAGAATATTATAAAAAATACCTTTTGCAATTGAGTGAAAAAAAAAAGGATTATATGGATCGTAATTGTGGCTTAAAGTCAGAATATATACAATATATTATAGATATAAGCTTGCAATTCTGAGAAAAGAAAGTCAGAATTGAGAGATATAAATGAGCACTTCTGAGAAAAAAAAAATCAGAATTGCAATTTATATATCACAATTCTGACTTTATAAGACACAATTGTGGCTTTATAATAACGCAATTCTGACTTTTTAAAGGGTTAGTTCACCCCAAAATGAAAATTCTGCATCATTTATTCACCCTCAAGTTGTTCCAAACCTGTTTGAATTTCATTGTTCTGCTGAACACAAAGAAAGATATTTGGAAGAATGTCAGTAACCAAACAGATCTCGCCCCCCATTGACTACCATAGTAATTATTTTTCCTACTATGGTAGTCAATGGGGGCCGATATCTGTTTGGTTCCAAAACAATATTCCAAAACAAATATACTAGGACTAAGGGGTGTGTTGTAATTTTCACAACATTTATTTCAAATTTAATTCAAGCACTTTCAAGGACCAATATTTGTTTTCAAGTACTTTCCAGGCCTTGAATTCAAGGCGATTAGGAACCCTGTTTCAAGAACCCAGAAAGGAATACATTAATCTGAGAAACCTGAAATGCTAATCAAAATAACCATATAGCCAACTCTAAAAACATACAATAGGGCTGCATGATATGGTTTAAAAAAATAAAATATTGCTGAAAGTTGGATAATTTAAATAAATATAGCAATTTTGCTTTGCAGTTCAGTAAAAAAGATTACATGTTGCTGCTGCTTTGATATCAAAGGTAAATGAAAAATGTAGTTCTGCAGTTCCAAAATTTAAACATTGTTAGTTAATAACTTTATTTGCATATTTATAGTTAATAATAACTTTATTTGCTGAACAGATTTCATTTAGGCTTTTATTCACATATAAACATTCATCAACTCACACATCAGTTAATAAACAGAAGCTCAAGCATGTTTTCTTGATTTGTGAGAACCAATGACGTTCATTCTCGTGTGTTACACATCACGTTTATGCTTCTGCAAGAACCAATGAGGTTTGTTCTCATACATCAAGCAGGTTCAGTTGAGCTTCTGTTTATGTCCACCGATCAATGTTTAAATGTGAATAAAGGCATAAACTAAATTAAACCTGTTTGTCTCTCTTCAGAAAACTTAGACTAAACCGCTAAATTCATATGGATTAATTTTATGAACTCTTTATGAACTTTTTGAAGCGTCAAAGTGGTAGTTACGTAGCTGTCAATGGAGGGACAGAAAGCTCTCAGATTTCATTAAAAAGGTCTTTGTTTGTGTTCCGAAGATGAACGAAAGTCTTACGGGTTTGAAACTACATGAGGGTGAGTAATTAATGACAGAATTTTAATTTTTGGGTGAACTAACCCTTTAACAGATACGATATATAACTTTTGATTTTAATAACATTTACTAAGATGCTTTAATTGATGAAAGTATTTTTCATTGTCAGTTCATGTTATCTAATATAGTAACTGGAACCTGACACATTTAGCATTCCCATGGCACATACGGTATTGCAAGCCACTCTGAAGGGAAGAAAATACTGTGAGAGTGTATGTTTAAAATTAATTACTAGTCAGACAAGTTATGACATTTAAAGCCAAACCAATACAGATAGATTCATCCATTATGTTTAGTTGTCATGAAAATGCTTCAGAGTTGTTCTCACACCTCCTTTAATGGCCACATGCTCACCTTTAAACATGGGGCTGACCTTCCAGACTCCCAGGCACCCGAGGGAGGTGAACTGCCCAAAGGAGAGCTCCAGGAAGAACAGAGGGATGCCACAAAACACCAGCATGATGAAGTACGGGAACATGAAGGCACCTGTGATACACACCCACCCACAGTTACATAATCGTTTTACCCTGACACATCAGTCTTCTAGCTGAAGACAGAAATGTAGGTGTTCTCATTTACAGAAATATTACAAATCAAAAGGCAGTTTAGAAATGACACAAAGAATAGCCATGGTATGTTTTCATTATAGTGTTCCCCAATGCTTACGCGAACAAAGTGAATAACACCTGATGTTACATAACATCTAATATGATTGTATGATCTGCATTCCAACAGTGCTGATATTTTGCATTACAGAAATGGAATTTGGATACAGTGGACGGATTATGGCACGGGGCAATGGGATCGATGTGCCAGCAGCCTCGACATGAGGGGCCCACAGTAGCCCGACACCAAAAAGCAAGGCACTTCTGGATACACAGATAAACATTGCTTAAATAATGATATGTATATAATAATAATAATAAAAAAAAAAACACGCACAAATAGTACGATTAAGTTTAAACTAATAACAAAATAATAATTGCTGGTGCCACACAGGACCACATTAGTCCTTGTTTTAATAGGCTGGAGTTCAGTTACTTATCTAAATTATGGGCTAATTCAGGATATGGCTGCTATCAGAGGCAGCTCTAGGAATATGAGATCATGGGGCAGAGGTTTCCGGGCCAGGTCATTGGGGACCATCTGCTAGAGACCCTTGCTTACTCTAGCCTGGTCTATTTTAAGTAAGACGTGTTATGAGACTTGATACCAAATGAGTACCCTTTTAGGGGAGTAAGGAACTTGGAAAAGAACTCAATGGCATGACTTAGAAACCCTAAATACCATCAGTTTAACTCCATCAAGTTAAATGATTAACTATTTCTATTTTAGAAATCTGGCAAGAAATTATAAAATGCTCACTGAACAGTACAGGATAGGCACTGAAAGAAAGTCAAGATAGATATTACTGAGCAAAGATAAAGAAGAAACAAATCAAAACTGGTCACCTCCTCCATTCCTGTAGCAAAGGTAAGGGAACCTCCAGACGTTTCCCAGTCCCACTGCGTAACCAACACTGGTGAGGACAAACTCAATCTGGTTGCCCCAGTTTCCCCTTCTGGAGTTTTCATCTTTCTTCACTGGCTCTCCTGGAACCGCTCCGTTCTGAAACGCAGACACATGTACGAATGAAATGAACACGATGTTGTTCAGCGGTATCGTTCTCTTGAGTCAGAGAGCAGTGAAAGGACGACACATTTTGTTTGCAATGAGCCAAACAAAACAGAATATGATAGTGGATGCATGAACTATTTTTAAATCAACGTCAAGATTAAAGGTTAAGATTTATGAACGTGTGTGAAAGTGTATATTTTAGGTGCCGTGACTGAAGTTTTTCACCTTTTTTTTTTTTTTTTTTACTTCACTTTTTCACTTAAAATGATTATTGCTATTTTACAAACATTAAAAATACAAGCATAAACACAAAACGTAACAACATTCTGTGTAGTCCGTCAAATAATAGTCATCCAAAATGCATGCATAATTATTATAATGGTTTTAGATTAACTATATATAGCATGTCAAAAAAAAAAAGTGTCGCAAGAAGTTAATGCCATGGTGAAGTGATACTGCACACATGGAGTTCCCATGCTGATGCAAGTTTGAGTTTGGGTTGTCAATTCATAACCCCGGTCCCATTACTTCCTATAGCGCTCTTCCAATAAAACTGATTTAAAATGTCTGACAAGAAGATAACCACAAGAAAGTAAGAAGTAAGTCACGTGTCAAAAAGTCTGTGTACATTTTGTGTAAACTCCTAAATTGCATGCAGGCACTGTTGTGGGCATGCTGGAGCGCACTTGATGTGAACTGAAATCAATGTCATGCTCAAGACAAACATTTGGTCTTGTCAGCCTGATTTAAAGTTTACTCTCTCCATCTGTTCTCATCAGATGCTTCATGTTGACCTCTAAGGCAAGCTCACGATCTGATCCGAGCACACGCTCCGTCCACACAGCGAGCACACGGCGGGAGACGAACATTCAGCAACTATCCTCGCCACTCTGGGGAGGAATCCAAACTGCACTAGATGATACTACTGAGCAATTTTGCTTACAAATGGATATTTGACACAAGTTAAGATGCTGTAACTATAAATCTTTTTCTAATTTTATGATTTATAAAGTATAAATTTGGTATCTCAATGAAAGTTTATAACAATTACAAGTGTAAAATTATAAAAAATAGAAAATCTCGACTGATGTGACGTCAACTGCATAAATATAAAAAGATTATGAGCTGCATGTCTGAAACGATTTTAAAAGGCAGCAAAAGTGTCAAGCACTACTGTTTTGTTTTGTTTTGTTTTTGGTATTTAAGGTGTTTTAGGTTTGCTTCAGGTTACACAAGGCACTCCATACACACACACACGTTCGTTTTTGTGAATTGTGGGGACATTCCATAGGTGTAATGGTTTTTATACTGTACAAACTGTATTTTCTATCCCCCTACACTACCCCTACCCCTAAACCTAACCATCACAGGAAACTGTGCACACTTTTACTTTCTCACAAAAACTCATTCTGTATGATTTATAAGCCTTTTGAAAAGTGGGGACATGGGGTAATGTCCTCATAAGTCACCTCTTTTTGTAATACCTATGTCATACCCATGTCATTATACACATTTGTGTCCTGATATGTCACAAAAACGCGCACGCACACACACACACACACACACACATTTAGTCTCACTGTAGAATCTGAGTCTGTGATCCTGCAAGAAGCAATGGCATAAAGAGACACATGTGCATCATGTAAAATGAACAATAAAATTTGCCTTTCAGCTAAAATTAAATATTCATTTTGTTACATACTAAACAATGCAGAATCTCTGTATTTTGTTCTGTTAAACACAAACACAATAACCCTAGTAAGAAAGCTTTTTGGACAACTACAACTTTTATTCCTGAACCTGAAATCGGACTAACTGTACAAGCAGGAGCTGTTTTCAAAACATTCACTATGAGAGCTGAGCAAAAGACTCACGCAGGGGATTGTGGGATTGACAGCAAAGCGGCGCAAGCGGTGCAAGAATCAAAACATTGAGAAACACTCAACTTAATTCAAATGACAGGTGCAGTGTCCAAACACTCAGGTTAAAGGGATAGATCACCCAAAAATGAAAATTATCCCATGATTTACTCACCCTCAGGCCATCCTAGGTGTATATGACTATCTTCTTTCAGACGAACATAATCAGAGATATATTTAAACATATCCTGGCTCTTCCAAGTTTATAATGGTTGTGAATGGGGGGCCATGTTATGAAGTGAAGCAATGGGTTTTTGTAAGAAAAATTTTGATATTTAAAACTTTATCAACTATAATAACTAGCTTCCGACAGACGGGCGTAACCTCCGTAAAGAGTAACCTCTGACCCGACGCATGACGCGATGACGAACACGGAAGCGCAGAAGATAGAGCAAAAACACTGGTCACGAATTAGAAGTCTAAAATGAGAAATCTTAAAGAGAAATGTCAGAGGATTTTGATATAAGAGAAGAGGAGCTTAAGTTTGTTGCAGAGCGCTATTTGTTTAAATCACGGGAGACGTCTATGCTTATGCTACTCCTACATCCTGCGTCGTACATCGCGTCATTTGGCGTAAGTCGACTTGCTCAGTATGCGTATTGTCATCCCCCAGAAGCTAGTTATTAATTTATAAAGTTTTAAATATGGATATTTTTCTTACAAAATCGCATCGCTTCACTTCAAAAGGCCTTTATGAACCCCCTGGAGGTGTATGGATTACTTTGATTATGGATGGATGAATTTTATTTTTGCTTCAAAATGTGGCTCCCCATTCACAACCATTATAAAGCTTTGAGGAGCAAGGATATTTTTGAAATATATCTCTGATTGTGTTCGTCTGAAAGAAGAAAGTCATATACACCTAGGATGGCTTGAGGGTGAGTAAATCATGGGGTAATTTTCATTTTTGGGTGAACTATCCCTTTAATGCAGTGACATCTGTAATAATAAACAATTGAAAATCTGCTGGAAGTGAATGAAATCATAGCTGGAACTGTGTGCATATGAATCAGGTTTTTCACCATGTATTGACAGCAAACACTGCCATGCTGCTCTATATTTACAGGGACAGCCCCAAAGTGGCAGATCTCCAGTTTTTTGAGTGGTATTGAACAGATTTCTTCTGCACCTCTGGACACATAGGTTAAGACTGCTTTTAGACCTGAGACTGGGTGAAGGCCAGCAGATGGGCACCTGTGTTGGGTTGTGCTGAAGGCTCTCTGAACAACTGCTGCAGCACAACTGAGAGCCCAGGGTGAAAAGGCGATCATCTACAGTAGACCCTAAAACAAGTGGGATCCTTGAGGTCAGAACACCTGGGAGATGAACCGACCTTTAAATATCCACCATATAAAACATTCTTCAACAAAATGCTAGTCACTACTATTATCTATCCATCGATAATATTACAGTCAAACATAACAAAAATAACATTAGAGTTATTGGGACTGTAGCTCTATATATGATATTTTCCAAAACATGGCTCTTCTGCACTCACACATGAGGTTATGTTGTGTTGTGTACCTTCCGGTAAATCAATGAATTGTTTAGTTCAATCTTTGCACTCTGTGATCCCTGTCCTCTGTGGAATGCCCAGGTGTTTCAGCCGTTTCAGTTTGCTCCAAGGATCTGTCTCGCTGAGCACAGAGTGAAAGAGAGAAAGATCGTCCAGCTGGGCCCATCTGCCCTTTTACGTAAGACCAAGACTCACTCATAAACACAAGGTCCCATGGGGACCTGAGTCAAATGAGTGGTTCACCTTTTAGACTTTTTATAGAAAAGAAACAGATAAAAATGGAAAAAAAGGATAGAGCAAGGAAAGGAAAGAAAAGAAAAGAGAGAAGCAAAAAGACAAAGTGAAAACAGAAAAGAAAAAGATAAAAAGAAATTAAAGCTTCCATAAAAAAAAACTGCCTCACAACAGCACTAAACATTATCTTGATATCTTGAGATTGTATTTTTCTCCCAAATTTGACTGTTCCACAATTTCCTGTTCCCACAACCTCACACAGTTAGAAGAGCATCTATCCACAAAGCCTGAAGCCTGTGACTGACAGCAGCACAGCTCCCTCTGAGTAACTCATTGCAGGTATGTGACCCTGTCAATTTAAGAAGGAAAGTGAGAACTGACCTGTGACTTCTCAACTTAACACCCAGAATGCCTGGAGACGTCCATGCAGGATGTGGTGTGGCATAACATATGGTTCAAAAGATCCTTATTGGCTCAATAGGGTATGTGTTTTAGTGCTTATAACAAAGCTATATGTGTGCTTACACTCTGAATCTTCTTGAATAACAAATGTTGGCTCTCTGTTTTAAATGAACAATCACCTAACAAAATCGAGAGTGACTGCACTTTTACTTTATTCTTGTGATCATAACTGATTATGTCATCTGCTTCAATGAAAAAAAAAGCGTTGTACCTTCTAAAGTGGTCTGTGAATTTCAGATTATGTAGCATATCAATTGAAAGATATTAATAAATATTTGATTACATTAAGAGTTTTTTGATGCATCCCTAAGAAAAATAAAAATATTTCTAACAGAAATATATAAATATTTATATTACTCTAAGAGGAAATATTTAGATTGTATTCAAAAGCTCAAAAAATCTCAGATTATATAACATTTCCAATCAAATGTCTGAGATTACGTAACATAGCAGTTGAAAGACTAATAATAAAATTTAGCTGTATTAAATGATTATTTGTGCATCCCTAAAAGAAATGGAAATATTTCTAAGATAAATATAGGGGGGGAAAAAATCTTCCTAGAGGAAGTATTTTGTTTATTTGTTTTTTCTTCATTTTGAAAATGCAAAATGCATGTCAAAAAACACACTTACCAGGGGACCTTTCACATTTCAGCTCACCTGATTTCTATGATTAATTCACTATGGAATAAAACTATCAAAATATTATTTTAGGATTCACCGTGAAAGAGTCATGGAGATGGTTATAGATTGAACATTCTTTCTCATATAAACCCATACTCATACCTATTTGAGATCATTACGGTCAAAAAGATCTTTAAAAACTTCTAATCCAGCAGAAAAAAAGTCTATGAAAGAGGGAGATATAAATACTGTGACAGATCAATGACTTCCAGCTCTAAAAACTCAAAAAGACAAAGGTGTGTCCAAACTTCGTAAAAATAGTGCAGATTCCAAAACTCACCCAGCGAAACTTTACAAGGCTGCACAGGTCCAAACATAAAAAGAGATTAGAGACCTACTGCTGACTAATGCTGCAAAGCATTTCCCATCAGGCTGGTGAGTTTAGAGAAAGGCAGAGTAGAAAAAAAAATGACTGAAGCAATTAAGAACATGAAAGACAAAAACAGAAGCAAGGTAGCCAAAGGAAATGTGCTCTCAGCACTTCTCAAATAGTTAAACACCAAAGTCTACTGAGTTCACCATTCATCAGAGCTGACCTTTCCCCTTTCTAGGGCTCTCTATACTGACCTCAGTTCACATTTCAAACGCAACATCTTCAATCTTTCTCCGCTGATGAGGGCTTCATTCTCCCCAGGAACGGATGAGACATACAACAGGCTCGTACAAAGACTTTCCAGTAAGACTTTCACCTCGAGTTTGTTTATCAAGGTCAGAGGTCAGACCACATGAGTTGTGACTGCTACCAAAAAGCCTCTTGCAGAGATTCAGCATTCATGTATTTAAAGTTAAAAGTTTTTTATTTTTTTTCTTATTCTGGTTTAACAGCTTTAACTACAAGCTTTTGTAAACTCTAAAAAATGCTGGGTTAAAAACAACCCAAGTTGGGTTAAATGTTTGCCCAACCTGCTGGGTAGTTTTATTTAACTAAACTATTGATTAAAAATTACTTTTCAGACACATAAAATTACTTAAAATTACTTAATAATCAGACACATAATTACTAGAGGCAACAGTAATAATCAAAAGATGAAAATGTATCAATAAGACATTTAATAAATGTTTATCATTTAGTTATTATTTGCTAAACTTATTAATAAATGTTAATTTGTAAAACATATTCATAAGTGTTAATTTCTAACCTATTTTGGGTTCATTTTAGGTGAGCAATATGCTCATTTTTAAATCAATAGTTGACTTAAATAAAAATTACCCAGCAGGTTGGGTCAAACATTTAACCCAACCGTTGGGTCAAAATAACCCAATCGCTGGGTTTGTCCATATTTAACCCAGCATATTTTTTTTTGAGGGTAGGAAAACTTCCAAAAAGACATGTTAATTTCTATATCAGCAAATGCAGTGTGTTTGGGGCGGGACAATCTGTTTTTGTTACAAAGGCAGATGGGGATGGGCAGAAGGATTTGAGAAACAAACAAACAAAAAAATTAAAGTTCATAACAAAGCTGTTGAAGAAAAGAGAAGGATCCTAGAAAATTATTCATTTTCGACAATTTAATTTCAAGATAGACGAGCGTTTCATATTTCACAGTCCTAGTTAACTTAACTCCTTTAGCTATGGCCCCTAAAAAGTACTCAATGAGTAAACAAGGGCAAGTTCATTCTCTTCAACTGGAATGAACTTAACCAGCGTGGACAGTCCTTAAAAAAGCCATTATCCAATCTCTGTGAGGTGAAAGTAATTCTGCTAAAGATGCAGGGCTGCGGCTTCTCACCCTGTGAGCAGTGGGTCATATTCCCGCTCTGCCATTGGCTTAAAACCTGAAAACACTCTTCTCATGCTTGATCAATCATCTGCAATAGTGACTTGTCAGGCAAGGCACCCCAAAACCGAACAAGGGTCACAAAAATGGGGAAGTGACGGTGACCTAAATGTCAGGTCATTAAGAGTTCAAGTCATTCAATCAACACTCACGCTGTCACATACACGACCATATATGAGAATATGTTTTTAAAGAAAGCGAGGATGCATTACATTGATCAAAAGTGACAGTAAAAAAAAAAAAGTATCAAAGTTTCCTTTAAAACATTAGGCAGCACAACTGTTTTTAACATTGATCATAAGAAATGTTTCTAGAGCACCAAATCGGCATCTTAGAATGATTTCTGAATGATCATGTGACACTGAAGACTGGAGTAATCACAGTAATACATTAAAATATATTACAATAGAAAACAGGTTAATTTTGTAAGTTTAAATTGTAACAAAATTTCTAAATATTACTGTATTTTTGTTTGGAGTTTTGGTGAGCATAAGACCAGGACCACATTACATCTAAATAATGATTACATATCCTTGGGACACAGACAGAAGTGTATTGTGCACAAGTAAACAGTGGTCACGAGCATCATAAGAGAATCACTAGTTGCTAATTATGCTAAGTATGTTACCACACAAGTGAATTAGCAGTTTTGTGCTACATGAGTTTCCATTTAAAGAAACCAAAAGTCTGTCTTCAACCTATAAAGCAACTTGTAAGCTGTTAAACACTAGGAAGGATCCATAACAGCTCTGGTAGCCATCTTGTGGGAGTCATTAGGTCTGCAGATTGCTCTCGTGGTCATATAACAGCCAAGAAATTACCCATTATTCATGACCAAATGCACTTCAGCGATTAACCCCTTGTTCTTCCCACTTTAAATTAATAGTGGTTTTCTGAACAACTAAATGATGTCAGACCTTCCAGGGTCCAGATCAAAACTTCATCAACCATCATGGAATGTTCAGGAGGACATATATCAATCTCTTTCAATCCTCAAGTCATGTCAATACACAGATCAGAACATGTATAACAACATTCCAAAAATAATGGAAGACGCTCTAAGGCAAAATAGTGGGACACACCCTGGTTTTTACCAAAAATCTCATTTTACCAAAGACTAAAGCATCTACAGCAATTAATGAGGCTTCTAGTTTCTAATATTTCCAAGTGACTTCTAGAATTGTTCTAAAGATCTTCTTGAGAAGTTACCCCTCCATCGATAACTGAGGCCTCAATGTTACTTTCACACTTAGCCTCACTTTCTCACTTCCTTTGCTCTTACCTTTCTGCTGTCCATTGTACACCCCAGCTAGTAGCGCTTACTCAAGCAGGAACTCAGTCAAGCATCAGTGTGCAAGTAGGGTCAGAGGAAGAACTCTCCAGGTCAGTTGGAGTAGACTGACACGACTCCATGTGGAACCTATTCTACCCTTAAGCTGTGGGTGGGGAGAGGGGATGAGCCTGGAGGTGTGGCTTTTTGGGAGTTTCATTGGGTCACAGAGGATATATTCAAATTAGCTGCTTCTACCTATACTACTACTAACTATAGTGCAACAGGCTGTCATATCTATGGACAAGATTGTATCATTTTCTGTAAAAGACAAGGGTATACATGACAGTAAATCATTTATAATGTTACAAAAGATTTCTATTTTAAATAAACTGTTCTTTTGAACTTTCTGTTGTTCAAAGTGTCTTGGAAAAAAAAATATCACAGTTTCCACAAAACATTGCAGCACAACTGTTTTTAACTGTGATAACAATTTTTTTATAAGCACCAAAGCAGCATATTAAAATGATTTCTGAAGGGTCATGTGACATTGAAGACTGGCATAATGGCTGCTGAAAATTCAAATTTGCCATCACAGGATTTGTAAACACAGAAACAAATGAATTTATTATGAAGGGACTGAATTTGGGGAACGACCCATTTTAAATTACAATGTCCTCAAAAGGGCCAATTAGAGTACTTTTAAAGGCCCATTCAGGCATTCAGGGTTGCATAAGTCACCCCAGTTTTTGGCTGACTTCAAACATAGAGATTTAATGTCATGCAACTTCAGCTTCTAGACTGAAAAACATCTTCAGAGTCGATTAGCATCAGATTTTGACAAGCGAGAAGCACGGAAACCAGAAGTTCAGGTCACTTTTAAGCATCGTTTGCAGTGTTCAATGTACAACATTGTGTTCATTGTTTACAGTGCGTTCCTTGTCTGTAAGTTAGACTGCAGACCTGGATAAACAACATTCAAATCCACTGTGTTCCTGACTGGAATGACAACAAAAGTTTATAATATTTCAAATAAAATCATAGTATCTGATATGTAAACTCATCGAAATCATAATTTATGTGGTTGAACAACCGTTTCAGGTGGAGGAATTTCTGGTTATTCATCACTTATGTAATATTTGTGGATACTGTCTGAAGCATGATGTGATGATTCATGCTTCTGTTTAAACTTCTGACAGGTTTTTGTCAAAGATTATGAATGTATGCAAGATTAATTGTTTTGCTGATTTAAGTCAACCATCTTAAACACACAACCTGCTCAGGTCAATGTAAACAAGGAGGTTACATAATGTCTCTTCTTGGTATCCTTGTGCAGAAATTATGCAAAGTTACCATGTTTACAGGCTTTACCTGCGTTACATCATCATGACAACAAAGTTTAAAGATATATCCAGCTCAAAACTTTTAAATGTTTTTGAAAGAAGTATGGCACCAAGGCTGCATTTACTTAATCAAAAATACAGTAGAAACAGAAATATTACAAACTGTGTAATCCTTACAAAGTGTTTTCAATTTTAATCTTTTTCAAAATTGAATTTATTCCTCTGATGGCATAGCTGTATTTTCAGCATCATTACTTCAGTCTTCAGTGTCACATGATCCTTCAGAAATCATTCTAATAGGCTGATTTGGTACACAAAAACATTTCTCATTATCAGTGTTGAAAACAGTTGTGCTGCTTCATACTTTTTTGTGGAAACTTTATACAAATCTCACATTTCTGATGTTAACATGCTTGGATAATATTCATGTAAAAAGCCATCCGGTTGTTTCATACTTATGCCTATAAATCATGTGCAATTTAACTTATATTTCTTGGATCAATTTTACTTTCATTGAAAATACCTTGATGTAACCATTTTTTCCTTCACTTTATAAAATAGTACAATTATTTGCTGTGGAAATTAACATTATGCCAGAAAAGATGTTGATTGAGCTTAATATTTATTGAATCGGTTACCTGAAATATTCCTTTTCATTTCCTTTTCCTATTTTTATTTAGACCTAAACAGTAAAATTGTATTACAAAATCCTCTTTATAAACGTAGGCTACCTAAATGTTTTGTTAAGAGTATGCTATTTTACACATTGTTTAAAATATGAGCAAAAACCAGTGTATCAAATCAAGACCTACCTGTAAAACTGAATGGTCAGACTATCACAAAAACATGGCAAGTGATGTTTTAAGGAGAAAATAAAGAATGTGGAAAGAGATCTGAGGCTGTTCTTCTGGCCTGACTGGTGTGACAGCTCTGAATCGCTGACTTTTTCATCTCCCCTGCGTCCGGAGGGCTCAGTTTGTCATGGTATGTGCAAGGCCTGGAATTTACTGAAGCTCTGACTGAGTGACTGCTTTGCTGTGAGACCAGCTCTCTTCCTCAGAAACCCTCAGGCAAATCTTCCCAAATGCATGTGAGACACTAAACTTTCCCCAGTCAGTGAGAGTCAGCAAAGACCAAATCTTCCCATTCAACATTTAGCCTGTCAAACAGGCAGTGCTTTAAATGACATATTGTGCAAAAAGTTGTATTTGCAGAGAGATTCTTTGCCCTTTGGTCAGGAAATAAGTATAGGCTCACTGCTGTGACAGCTGCAGAGGTGGCAGTGGGGTCAGCCAAAACACGCTTGTTCAAAAGACAAGTGTTTACACAGAATGACTCTTAGTAATAGACCACAAAAATAAGAACAATTCTTTGCTCTCTAGAGTACACTTCAATGCTAATGCTACAAGTGAATGTAGAAATACAATTATATTGTAATTCTAAAAAGAATGTGATTGAGAAATACAGTCTAGAGACACAGTCTAAAACGGTTTAAAGCACCGTAGTTCCAGTCAGTTTAATCACCATTCTATATTAATGCGCTGCTTACATTGAAGCACACACACGCACATCACTCGCACACAGAAACATTCAGGAGCACAGAAACTTACCGCTGCCCCACAACTTTTATTAATAAAATAGCCTCTCTACTGAATCACTACATTATATTTCTCATCATCCAAGGGGTAACATCCCTGTTTTTGATGTAATTAAACTAAAGCTTCATTGTTAGTAGAGAGATGCTGCACAGACACAGGTAATTCACACACACATATCTCTCTCCCACCCTCTCTCTTTCTCTCAATAATTAATTCAAATAAATGCTATAATTCATTCATTCAAATAAATGTAATCTTACTGTACTACTATATCTCTGTGTCTGAATCAAAGCGAGCTGTGACTGACGAAAGTTACAGCTTAACTCTTTCCCCACCATTGATGGAATTTTCCGGCAATCCATGTTCTAAATGTTATACGGTGGGGGGCGCTATAGAGTGGTGCAGGTATGACGTCAGAACCCAGAAGACTAATTCGTCACTGGTTCCTTCGAGATTTCCCTATGGGGTTTTATAATGGGGTTTTTCAATTTATGTGTAAAATAAACATAACCTGATGATATTTTGACGTTTTGTTCTACAAAGTAAATTACACACACCCATAGCGAAAACGCAAATTTTTGAGCAGTTATGTTCATTTTTGAAAACACATGTTTTTAATCAGTAACTAGATACGTCAGTTTGGGGTGTGAGTGTGTGCAGTGTACGTTGTAGAACAAAACGTTAAATTATCATCAAGTTATGTTTACCACAGGCTTTATTTTACTCATAAATTGAAAAACTCCATTATAAAACCCCATTGAAAAATCTAAATGAAACCAGCGGCAAATTAGACTTCCGGGTTTTGACGTCATTCCTGCACAACTCCATTGTGCATCTTTTAAAATAGTACAGAATCTCTGGATCCAAAAACAAGCGAAGAAGCAGCCGAAACAAGCAATAGAAGCATAGCGATAGATTGCATTGCAAGCTGGTGGGGAAAGAGTTAACATCAATAACAGGCAAATTACCATGGTATAAATGGGATAATCCACTGTTCGCAGTGCGTTAAACAATTAACTCCACGCCGTGCTTTAAAATTGTTTAATGCACAGCTAGCCATGGATTATCCCTTACTTTTAAATAATGTGCATGATTTTTTTCCAAACCAATTAAGCATAAACTTCAGCCTACAGCCGATTTCATTGGTCAACTCCATGACACAGTTAAGAAAAGTTCAGACTTCATGGATTCAATTCGGAGTTCAGAAAAATCGTGAATCCGATGCTATCTATCAGGATGTGCTATCAGATTTAGTATTTGTTTTAGCTTTGGATATCAGCAATGTGATATAATGTAAATAATGTAAAGAAACAATGTAGCTGAACACCGTCTGATAAACATGGCTAATACATGCATAAACAGAGCAATATGTGACCCGTGCTGGCAAAATGAGTCAGAATGCGCACAGGCTAATTTCCAGCTATACAGGCAAAACAAGTGAAAAATGTCAATTTTGAACAAAATTGAGGTTTTCACAAAAATGAGTCCATTAAGCCCTCGTCTAGCGATCCCAATACTCCAAATAGCAAACATCTAAAAGTATCTTTATTTGTACGTTTTCTAAGAGGAGTACCTTTTCTTTGACCATGAAAAATACCCTATTTCTCTGTTTGCTTCTAAACGACTGGCGCTTCCCTCAGCACAAGTTTGGTATTGTTGTAAAGCACAACATTCCAACTTTGTGAATATTCAGTGCAAATTCTCAAAGACATGAGTTGGAACCAATGAAATGTGATTTTCAAACTCATGCTGATGTAAACAAAACGATCTTACGCACGCTGACTGACAGATCCGAAGTGCACGCACAAAGACGCCTCAGACAGCGTGCGATCCCGATATACACATATACACAGAAATACAGTATTTAAAAAAATATGTCTTGGCGAGTGTTCACGCAAACATTATCTGTAATGCTTTAAGTCCTAAGCCATATTGCGCGATCAGCCCATTTCACGGTGCAGTTTCTCAGTCGATACAGCGGATGCGTTAAAGCAGACACAAGGCCATGATATTAGAGGTATACTGCCCTAACAGCCAAGTTTTGAGCAAATAGATCTTTATTAATTTAAGCGCATCCACACTCTCGTTTTTCTTCATAGCAAAATAGCCATGACGCACAAAGGAAATAGGTTATAGTATACAAAGGAAATAGGTTATAGTATACATAAACCGAAAATTGTAACGTGTGAGCATGCAAACGTTCTCTTGGTTTTTTTTTTCTTTTTGCAAAGGCTCCGTACGTACTTACACATTACATGTACTTACTATAGTAATTAAAACAGTAAATTATGCAATTACAAGTAACTAACCCTAAAAATAAAGTGTAATCAAAATTTATAGTGTTATGGCTATACAAATAAGAATGGGAAAAGAGTGGAAAACGAAGGAAACAAATGGCTTTGTGAGGTAAAGAAAGTCAAAGAGGACAAGGCAAAAGATGACAGTGAGATTAGTTTAAAAGTGAGATTTGGCCTGAGGAAATTACCCATGACTGAGTGAGGGTCACTAATGCTGGCAGCTTTGACAGCTGTTTAGACAGACAGACAACCTTCACCTAGCCATGAAGTTCTGACGGAAGGTCACATGGGCAAAATAAATTAATCATCGGTTCACAAGTTTTGAAAAGAGTTCAAAAACAAACAAAAAAAAAAAGTGTAAAGAGAATAATTTCTAAGGTTTTAAAATCATCACATGAAGGGTAGAGATAAATGAAGCATGATGGACATAAACAGAGGGAGAAAGAGAGCAGCTGGAAGCCCAGGAGCGCAGTGAGTGTGAGACAGGAGAGACCACTGCCTCCGAGCAGACATATGCTTCTTCTGAACTGCTCTTTTCCCCTCTCTCTTCTCTCTCTCTTCTCCATCCAGTGGTGTTTTAAAAGGAGGCAAAGTCCTCATATATATCAAATGTAAATTTATGTCCCTATTACACAAACATTTAATTACCTTTAATTTCCCCAAGCTGATTGCTCACTAAAAAAAAAAACCCAGTCATCATGTTCTCAGGCCATTTCAAGTTTGATTTTGACGTGACATAAAGCAGTGATATCTAAGAGGCTGAGTTGTTTACTTACTTTTTAATTAGTCTTGCCATTAACACCAACATTATCTTCATTCAGGCTGATTTGAGAATGCGCACTGAAACAAGAGGCGGGATTTATCGCACAAACCAATCATATCCAATCATAGCGTGATGAAGGCATTGCCCTCTCTCACATGACTTCCCCTGTTCGTTCTCAATTACCCCACATCAAACTCAAGATTTGGGGTGTCTGTTAAAAGTTAATGGGCTCAGGGGAGGCAAGAAAGTGACTTACACTTTTTAAAGTCAAATTTTGTAATATTTGTGGTCAGATGTTCTTCCACTAAAGCACAAGATGCTCTTTTAATCATTTTCAAATAACACTGGAAAACTTGATCATCATGTTGTTGACAAACGTGTGCAGTTCATGCAGCTCGAGTGCAATGGGAAATTGATGTTGGTTTTTTCAAGTAAACTTAACATACACTGCTATGCTGATAATGTTTGTGATAAAAATATTTGTATTCATTTAGAAAAATGCTAAATGTAAACTTCACTACGGTCTAAGATTTTGGACGCCACTGTACCTCCCCCAATCCATATGTACACACACGTAACATCAAAACACGCGCACATGTTCAGTTTCAGTCTCAATCTCAGTCAGTATAAATAAATAAATGTTGGTTATAAATGATACTTGCAGTTTGCCGACATTGTGATAGGTCAAATACATTATGTAATAAACATTATTGACAGTGCATGCTCACACAAGTCGTGCCACAGTTTTACAGCAACACTGTTAAAGAGACTCTTTGCTAAATTCGCTTTTGCCAAGCTATATAGAGTCTTTATTTGGTAATCTTTGGGACATTATGTGCAACCAATCACTAGACACAGCATCTCTTTAACAGTAAGATCAATTATCAAGTGTTGCAATCAAAATGAAACAGCATTTGCTTTCTAAACGCTGATTATCACGGATCATTGTGAAGACATTTTGACCCAGTAATGAAATTACTGGCTCATATTATCTCAATTATTATTCAAGCATGCTCTACTCTAACAGATAGCACTACAGGATCCAGCAGAATTAGCCACATCACAGAGTTAATATATGAGCTCCATAAAGCCAAAGCTGTCAAACAATACAGAGCTCAATCTACAGCATAGCACTAATCAGAGGAAATGGCATAGCTGTGATTGGAGAACGCTGCCCATTTTGAGTGACCAAGTACTTTGTAATAGTGCTAATGAAAATGACCAGCAATGAATGTCATTATCAATCAATCAAGTCTTAGCGTTGTTAACAGAGAACCTCTATCAATGACGCCACTTTAAAAAAAAAAAGAAGTGAAAAACTCATTTCTGGTCACAAAGTTAGCTATATTTGTGTAATACAAACATTTCTGTTAAGTTGTTCCAAATTTAGGGGTAAACAAATCATGATTGAAACATGATATATATTTATTTATTAACAACAAGTACTCAGTTTGGCTATGTCGATTCATTCAAATTGTGAAAAGTCTAAAAGTACATTTTATATAGTCTTCACTGTTTGTGCAATGGGCAAAAGAAAAATTTCAGGAAAATCAGAAATAACTGACAATTAGCCCCAGTGCAAATACTTTCCAAAGGATGCAATTTCATTCTAAGTTATGCATATTTTGATGATGTTTCCTCACCGTATGCACAAGTGACTGAGTACACATGAGGGGTTTGGAGGCTGGAGGCTCTGGCAGATGCACCTGCTCCTCTGTGTGTGTATGTGTGTGATAAATCTGAGAGCTCTACAGCTGGACACCTGAGTCTGTGGCGCCTCTCAGGGTTCTGGCACTGCTAGAAATCATCAAATAAATCAGTATACCTCATCAAACCCCCAGTTGCAGTGTGTCCATAAAAGTCTTTACAGGGGTCAAATGCTATGAGGAATCATAAATTGCTCAAGTGAGACGCGTTACAGATTAGGTGGACTTAAAGAAAAAAAAAATCATCCCCTTAAAAGTGTCCAAACTCTTTATCTGATTGTTTTCCTTCTTCCTACTGTATCTTTAAACCTTCTATATGAGAATTAACATTGTCTATAACAAATAGGTCCAGCTGTCCAGGACTGACTAAAGGCAAGACCAAAATTGGATATTGTGTCCGATTGGCCAGATCATAATGGCACTATAAATGCTTCTCGGTACTAATTAAATAATGAATGAGAATTTGCTCATTAAAAACTATTCACAAACTTCATGACAATGCAATTTGAGACTGCACATTTCCCCGAACTTGAGATATATGATAGAAACAGTTTTAATTAAGCCCAAAGAATGCCATATCAAGATGAAACAAGATGACAAAGATAACTGGATTTTGCGTCATTCCAAATCTCAAAACCCACCAAATAATGGCGTCTACTAATTTAAAAAAAGAAAGAAGTTTTATCTTTGTTACCAACAGCAAGTAACCTAATTTTGCCTCATCAGTTTTTATTTAGTCACCAGACTGTCACATTATTCTAATTCGCACACTCCTACAGAACGGCGGAACGGAAACAGATGCAAAGGAAAGGATGCAACCAAAACTGGCGCTGCATTATAAATCTCTGAGGCACAAAGTGCCTTATCGGATATCTATACGTTTTATTTCCAACAAATCTTCCCTATGATTGTTTAAGTGACAAGTGCCTTGGTGACTAAAAAAAGGAGGTGAAGGAAGACAGAAAAAGGAGGAGAAATATGGGCCAACCCTCCATTCAGCCTGGACACTTTCCTCCTTCCTTCTGTCTCTCAAACACTGCTCTCCTGCCCACTTCCTTGGAAACTTTATCACATAGCCTTCCACCAGCGTCGCCAGAACTTCCCACTGCAATTTGTTATAAAAACTTTTCAGTTGGCCCACACGTGGTCTGGTTTTTAAAGAGCTGCAGCCCCTTTCTCACGTGGTCTGTGGGCTATTGAGTCGTCACAGGCCCCCTGAATGATGGCCGAAAAATAAGGCACTGCAGACAATGCTTGGTCTTGATTAATTCAGTTCTTTCAGGACCCTGCACCGTCGTCCGGGCAGCTTCGTACAATTGCCGCTTTGATGCGTCGGGTAACGTGCTCGCTCGCTCGCACTCGCTCATTTTCAAATTTCCCTCTCGGCAGAGCTCAACATCTATAGAAAAGGAAAATGCTGCCCGTTTCAAAACAGCACAAATATGACAAAAACACAACTGACCTGATCAGCCATACAAGCTGCGCTGCTGTTGGACTCCGACATGATTGGATAGTGCCCGGTAGTTCTCTCGTCTCAACTCTCGAGTTCTTCATTCACACCTCTCCGTTTGCTTCCGCAGAGAGAGGGGAGGAAAAAAGAACAGCCTCCTTTTGGCCAGGCTTGATTAATGCCTGAATTATTTTCACCTCATTTCATCTGATGGAGTTCTGCTTCCTCTCCGCCTCTTTCAATCATTCGGCATGGAAGGTCCCCCTCCACCGCCGCCACTTTCTCGCTCACTCCCTCTCCCTCCCTTTCTGTTTCTCTCTCTCTCTTGCTCCCTCATCTTTACCTCGTCCGCTGTACTGCGAGTTAAAAAGTGCCCCCTCCTTTTCTGTATCCCCCGTTCTACAAAACAGACAGAGGAGATCCACAGCCTTTGCCTCTACCTCCACAATGAATGGAGTCGTTGTCATTCCAACACTTTGGCTGCATACTGAGTGCTAGGAGCTGCTAGCTTAGCTGCCTGGAGTCACAGGCGCTGCCAAGCTTTTCAGCGGCCGGCCCGCACGATGAAAGACAAAAGTAAGGAGAGGTCTGCTTCCATGGGGTGCGCTACTCTCGCTGTCTCTGCATTTCTTCCACTTGTTCTCGAGGCAGCTGCACCCAGACCACCAACGCTCCCATTCAGCGACACTTGACTCTCAAATCCTCATCCCTTGACATTGCCAATTCTCCTGTAAGGTCCTGCAAGAGGCCAGAGGAGGGATATACCCCTCCGTTTGTCTATCGGTCAGGCCGCGGCCTTGTAATTTAGCCGTTCGCTGCATGTTACAAGATTTTCTCAGCTATAAACGGGCAAAAATCTACAGAGGACATTATGTGGCAGACTGTGAAAAGCTGCATTACAAAAAGTATCGTACAGACAAAAGAAAGCTCTCAGTGGCAGCTCTTGGCGATGGACCCAACTGAGCATCCTGTTATTGGTGTTAAAAGTTGACAGACTTCTGGCATTTTGCCTAATGAGCATTTGAAAGAGGTGTATAATGGTGGTGATGCAGTCGATGAGCAGACTTCAAGAGGAGGGCACAGACATCTCTATCTGCTTCACAATGTGGAATGGAACACACATGATAACTGCATACAATAATATTTAGAAACGTTTGGACACTTTAGTCACACTTAAAATGTCATTTCATTCGAAACAAAATATCAAACCAAGTGGCATTTGGAAACAAATGCTGCTAGAGCTTTTACCAGAATTTTACCATTTATTTAATAACTTTTAAGCAATGGTATTGAGATGATTTTAGCAGATAAATTAAGTCAGTTCTCCCCATCATAGTAACATCTTTATAGAGCTGCACGATTAATCGTTAAAAGATCATGATATCGATTCAAACCTCCACAATCTCATTCCTAAATGACAACGATTCGGCTGCATCTATTACACATTTGACAAAATCACACCGGAACATTCAAAACTGCGTAATATATAAAGAGGTATATCATGATTCTGAACAGACAACTAAACAAAATAACGTGTAATTTACCAGAGCTTCTGACAAAATGTTAGTTGCTGCAGTCTATTTAAAATGTTTAATTTGAATGAATTATGAATGAATGATTCAATGACTCACTCATAAATGTTTCATCACTGGATGAATCAACATTCCTGAATGAATCTCTTGAATGAATGATTCACTGACAAATACATATTTTAACAGTCACTAGTCGCCACCTACTGGTGTAATGGATACAATCGTTGTTTGAAGCGCCAAGTTACTTTCAAAAGGTGATTTGCTCTATTTTGATCGCTTTCGTAGACAGTGTTTATATCCAAACTATAATCTTTTATTCCAGCACTTCTGTGATAATTTGAATATTTGTAACACAGAAATAATGATACTTTGGGGTTGAAAAGACTGTGAAGTTTTACTATATTTTAAATAGTATATCTTATTTGATCATTTAAAAATCTAAATTATTTTTGTTTGAAAAGTATGTTTGTGCTGTATTTCTTTAAAATAAATGCCACTTGGTTTGATAATGGCATTCAGAATTTTGTAAGTGTGGTATAAGAGTCCAATTTTTGTATAAAGATAATGTAAATACAGTCCAAAAGCAAGCTTTTTTTCCAGCCATGCCAAAAAAAGAATAAAATAACAGATAGAATAAAAATACATGAAACTAGTTTACATACAAAATTCTAACCTTGATAATAAACAAACAAACAAAAAATATATATGAAAGAATAAATCCAAAAATCCAGAGTTTATTATGCCTGTGAGTTATTGATGATGCTCTTCCAGCTGAGCTTAAACTACATCTGCTCTGCCTGTTTGACTCTTTGGGCACAGATAGCATCACATACAGAGATGAGCATCTCTTTATGCTTAACTAGACAAAGTTCTTACACAACATAATTATACTGTAAAAATGTCAGAGCCATGACCTAGCGGTTAGCATACATGCTTTAGGGTGAGGATGGCCTTGTAGGCTTCAGATCAATCTTGTCACATCACAAACGTACTTCCACCTTTTCTCCTCGTCTTCTTTCGTCTTCTTTCTCGATACAAACTGGCAAAAAAATCTGGTTTCATAAACACATCTATAATAATGATCTGAAGTCAAATTACAGTAGCCTATTTCAGAATTCAACAGCTAATTTGAGAGTGTCCTCTCTATCAATGTGTGACATTTTTTCCCACATGAGTTTCAGCAACTACAAGCAGCTGGCTGAGACTTTATGTATTTGTGACACCTACCCTTTCACACAAACACACACGCACATAGCTCCGGGCAGCTCCTTGTGTCTGTGCCACGAGCCCGGCTGTAAGGGAATCTGACACAGGCGGTCATTAGAGACTCCTCAGGGGCCCCAGCCAACCCCTATTAGTCAAGCGGCAGCACGGAACCTCGCCTCCCATCACAAAAACACTCGCTTCTAATGAGGATATGTACACTCGGTATTTGCGCTGCTCCATATCAATAGCATAATAGCGAGTGATGAGAACAAGAGAAGGGCTGTGATTGAAATGAAATAAACAAATCAAAACAAAACTCATTAGACGGATGCTAAACAAGTGTGCACACTTGGGAGTGGGGTAATAAGATCTCCTAATTAGACACTTAGCGCTCATTAAGGAATTTAAATTTCATAATAAAAACAAACCTATCCTAATCACAAACCAAATCATAACTATTTTCAATAGCATTTCTTTCTTTTTTTCTGTACTTGTGATTTTCTAAGCTATACTTAGATGATAAAAT
>RJVU01044706.1:1965864-2010101 GCA_003731715.1 Anabarilius grahami
TGTGTGTGTGTGTGTGTGTGTGTGTATATATAATATTTAACATCATTACTTTTATTTAAAAATCAAGAAGCATCGCGTTAGTTCAGGCAGGCCACGTCAGGCAAGCTTGCATAGGCTGGTAGTCAGCTTTTGCCGACGTGGACCAATCCAGTTTCGACACCTATCATAGCGGGCCATTTAAATTCCCACGCCTTCAGCATCTCTTCTATTGCTTTGCTGCTCACAATTCAAACTCCCTCCTCCAACTCCAACTCCACCTAACCGAACCTGTAACCTAATCTAACTTGTTTCTCTTCTGTACACAGTTCACAATGTTGAACATTTTCTAGAATGTGTTTTGCATTTTCTACAACTCATGTAATTATGAATTGTAATTATGTATGCATATACTGGATCTGTTCTGTACCCCAGGGGGGTTTTTACTTGCTGCTCTCCCTGCTCTGTCCAAGCATGGCTGCACGGACAGGCGTGGAGAGTTTATCCCAGAACAGAACCATACCGCCAACACTAACTGTTTGCTATAATGTAATAAATTTTATACTTGACGAAGTGGTCCTGACTGAAATATACTTTTATTTACCTGAAATGAACTACATGACATTTTTGCACATTCAAAACCATTCACAGTACAGTCATTCTAATAATCCTTCTGGAACTTTGAGTGCACAATGAAGAAATAGCTGGATTTTGAGCTTAGTGACTGCAATTACTGGGTCACCTCTACTTAGGAACTTTCCAATCTGCGAGTCAGCAAACCCACTTCTAATCATTAGGCTACCAGTGTAGCATACTTTGCAGCTTTGTGTGTTTAGGCACTACTACAGAACTAAAGATACAGACTTTCTAATATAGAAAAATTAACTTTCAAAGTCTAAAATAACAAAAAGCTCCACTAAAATGGTATATGTCACTTGTGTGCGGCATTCCAGGTCAGGGTTATAATAGTTAACTAAAACTAAATCTAAAACCATAATAAAAAGAATTGTTTTAAATAAGATAAATGCTAACTTACAATAAAATAAAAAAAATAAAAATTGTTTTATTTCAGTTAGTAGTACATCTCGATTTACTACAAGCCCACACAGAACATAACATAGTTCTTGAGAAAATCCTCACGAAGTGACATGACATGCTTGCTTGGCTTAAGCAATAGGACTTGCGTGATCTGATCATGTCGCAAACATAATGCAATGTTTTCCAACATCATTTGAAAGTTCAACCTATGGAAACTGGATTTCAGGTGGGTAGATAGATATTATGTAACTATATTTATCCTTTTATTTAAATGCTTTGTGGCCTTTATACGTTCGTAGTTCCTGTGTTCAGTTGTTCAGTAAAACTCTCAGATCACTTGTTTGGAGAGGTTTGGAGAGGTTTTGGGATTTTTGATATGAAGTCCACCATGGTTCCAAATACTAATATCAACACAATTTGTCCCAGATGCCAAAACTTGATTTTATGACCTCCTGTCATTTACCCCCGGTTTCACAGACAAGGCTTAAGCTAGTCCTAGACTAAAATGCTAAATGCTGTTAGAGATGTTTTAATTGAAAGCAACTAGTCAGAGCCATTGTTTTGTCTCAAGATTCACACTAGTAATGTTTTTTTTCTAGGGTATGTTTATAAAAGCTACTTAAATATCCTAAGGCTTAATCCTGGTTTAGCCTAAGCCCTGTCTGTGAAACCGAGCCATATACTTTCTAATAGTCATCATGTCAAGTATGAATAATAAAAAATAAATCAATAAATTGCATCATTTTTTTCTGGGGTTTTCTCAGCAGTCTTGTAACATAAGAACCTCCAAACATTATCAAAATCAATTTTCTTTAAAATTTGAAAGGTTTTCTATCAAATGAGAACATATACTCATTTGATTTGTAGAGTTATAAGTTATGTTATAGTTATTATAGTTAGTTATGTTAAGTTTTTTTTGTTGTTGTTTTTTTGTAGAGTTATGCCACTTAGATGTGAAATCATAAAAAATGCCTTCAGGGTGTAAGGGGTTAACAGTGACAGTCAACAGAGAGCTTACACATCACAAAGCTTGAATGATCAGGATTGATTTTGGCTGATCATGATGACAAGAAATAGGTAGGCGGTATCTGTCGCTGTGAAGGAATTTCCCTTGTGGTGATTTTGAGTGGCTCATTATCACAATATGAGGATTTATTATTTATTTTTTTGCTATATAAATTAATAAATGTTACGATAAACGAGAACTGACCAAGAACAACTGAAACACAGGGCTATATAAATGGGGTAAAACAAAGGAAAGTAAACTAGAAATGTGAATTTAATATGTAACTATAGGAACAAGCGAGGACATAATCAGTAACCAATGAAACCAAAACTAAACAGAGCAGGGAAAATAGGAACTTAAAGGAAACAGAATGTCAAAATAAGGGTCCAACATAACACAAAATAAACCTGACAATTAGCTTGTTGGGCTATTGCTACATGTATAAAAATTAGTTTCGATCCTCGAATCTGGCTGAACGAGAGGCTTTCTTAAGACTGATATTTCACCAGTATCAGTATCTTGACAGGTGGTCAGTCAGTGCAGGTTACATTGTTACGCCACTAGGTGGCGGTAAGGGACTGTCTTTGAGTGAGTCATTAAACCGTTCACTCAACTAATACCTCAAAAACGCTGACTCATTCTTGAAATAAAATAGGTGTTGAAATTATTTCAACTTTGAGTGCCACTTTACAAGAAAGAAAGAAAGACACGAACATCGTGGATGACATGGGGGTGAATAAATTATCAGGAACATTTTATTTAAAAAGGTGCTCTAAGTGATGTCATGCATTTTTAGGCCAAAAAATCTAGCTAGCCTCTGTTTTGTTTGACAACACTTCGAACGTCAACAGGAAGTTACTCCACCCAGGATCGCTTAGAGCACCTTTAAAAGTGGACTAATCCTTTAATGTAAACAGCCCACTGCAAACGCCCCTGTAATTCGCTTTAACCTTTTTGAACTTTATGAATGATTATTTTATAGAAGTGATGTGTGTGTAAGGAATTGGAAGGAAGCAGAATACTGCTGTTTCTAAAGCACACAGTGTCACCTACTGTTGAAAACTAAGCTCAGAATTGATTAGAAAGAGAATCGCAATACATACGGAAAATATCAGAATCGATCCAGAATCATTTCTCGATTCGTGATGCATCGATGTATTGTCTCAGCCCTAGGAAATACCCTTAAACATTGAAATGATGCTATGACAAAGATTGTCATACGTTGGGTCAGAGGTCACCCTTCCGCCGGAACTTGACTCTCTCGTGAAAGCATGTACGGCTGTTGCTGGAAGCCAGTGATTATAGTTTATAAAGTTTTAAATATAGATATTTTTCTTACAAAAACCCATCGCATCGCTTCAGAAAGCATTTATTAACCCACTGGAGTCATATGGATTACTTTTATGATGGATGGATGCACTTTTTGGAGCTTCAAAAACTCGGGCACTATTCACTCCCATTACAAAGTTTGTAAGAGCCAGGATATTATGTAATATAACTCAGATTGTGTCTTGATTGATTTGTTGGCTAAAAGAAGATAGTCATATACACCTAGGGCTGCTCAAGGATGAGTAAATTATGGGATAATTTTCATTTTTGGGTGAACTATTCCTTTAACTTCCATTGTATGGACAAAGAAAACAGTTGGGTGTTATTCAATGCCATTACAAAGTTGGGAAGAGCCAGGATATTATTTTATGTAACTCAGATTGTGTTTGGCTGAAAGAAGAAAGTTATATATGGATGGCTATATGAAAAAGAGTGACCAAGACATTCTTAAAAAAAAAAAAAAAAAAAGTACTACTTTAGAGACCCACGGGTCATTTGGACCTCACAACAAGGGTTAATTCAGAAGCTTCTACAGTGTAACCTAAAAACAGGAAAGTAACACAAGAGGTTTCCAGATTCACCAGGCAGTTTCGGTAAGTGTGGTTTCCAGCAAGAGCCCTTAAGCAGGTGTTTCCCATTCAGAGCACGTTCGTTCTATTGACAAGCTGAACAAGAGGGCCTCAGTGAGGGCTAAAATACTACTGCTGACTAAAAACGTCACTTTTTCAAACTTAGTGCAGGCTTTGATGAGCCGTCTCCTTCCGGAGCTCTCTTTTGCCCCATTTACAATCTAGAGTGGTATGTCCAACACACAAAAACAACCCTGAGCAAACACACACACAAAACAGAGGACCACGGTTTTAGACAATCAACTCACATGATTTTTACCCCCTGCACATGACAGCACACAGATTGAAAGACTGAATGGTTGACATACAATTCTTGTAACAGATATATTAACTGATTGCTAATATCTAAAATAGGAAATATAATATTTGAGACATTTCCATTATCTTATTTAGCTTTCGGAGAGACTTAAGGGATAGTTCACCTAAATATAAAAATTCTGTCATCATTCACTTACCCTCATGTCATAACTTTCTTTCTTCTTGGTGGCCACTGATATCTTATTTCTAAAAATATCTGATTTTTGTGTTCTGCAGAAGAAAGTCATGCAGGTTTGGAGCGACTTGAGGGTGAGTAAATGATGACAGACTCTTCTATTTGGGTGAATATACACAGCAAACTAAGGGGCCCCTCTTCATAATAACAAATACATGATCACTTACACAACTTTGTGTTGCTAATGGTCTTTAGCAACTGTCTTGCTAAACATTAGATGCACTTGGAATAAATACAAAAGAATAGATTCAAAACAAAAATGGAGAACTAAGCTGACAAGCAATGTTAGGTCATAATTAGCATCGTTACACACAAAACAGAGTGAATTTTTCATTTTAAAATAGTAACTAGCATTATGACTATACATTTTACATACTACTAATTGAATTTGCTATGGTTGGAGTCATAATTTAGCACAACAAATGGGAACTGAACAAACAAAATATACAAAAATTATTTTTTTGTAATTATTATTGGGTTTTTTAAGGTATAAGATCATTAAAAGGTGAAAAAGCTGTCAAATGTACCCTTTGTTTTTGCTTTGGAAAATCAGATGAATGCAATGCGACTTTCATTACAAAATTGAGAAATATCCCAAAGTTGACCTCAAGCTTACAAAAAGGGAAGCTGTTGGCAGCCTTACGCCCATGTTCAAGACCTAAAACTTACACTGATAGAAAGAAAGAAAACTCACAAATCAGTTCTATTCAAAATTTCACTGAACAATTAAAAGCATTCAAATGCATGTACAATAGCTTAACATAATTGGCTACTAATAAAGGAATAATTCAAATACGATGAGTGTTTTCTTCACCAGTTCCCATTACATCACACTAAATTCATATTTATGTCTATCATTATAAATCAACTTAATATGCTCTCACTATGTATTACGCTTCAATGGTGGTCACGATGCTAAAACGAGTATCAGGAAGGAAGTAACGCAGTGAATCTTAATCTGAGCCTATGTTGGACCAGACACTATATAGGGAAGTCAGTGAAAAGTCTGGCACGACCATTGTAGGGTGCAACACAGAGACATATTTATGGACCTCTGTCTGAAAACGACTTCCTGCCCCATTCCTTTGGTGTGCGTATGTGTGTGTTTATGTGCGTATAGGGCAAAGAGAGAATTTGTGACGTCCACCTGGTCCAAACGGCTTTCGGGACACTGAAGAGCAATTTCCAACGCTTGGATTAACCTGAAGCTTCTATGATTATCCCACCACTCCCCCCCCAACTGACATAATTTGGCTGGAAGGGCCCCAGCTGCTAATTCTTTATAAATAGCGTGTAGCTCAGACCTCCTCCGGGGAGAATGGGGCTCAGAGGAATGGCTTGGGCACAAATCAGGCTGGAAAAAGCACACAACATACACATTTTGACAAACATATGGGACCATCACTGAGGATGAACTTGAGGTACATGTGACTTTGTCTCGCCTCACGTGGATCTGACAATCGGCCAATTAGAAAAGTGACAACAGGCAATCAAGCTGTGGTTGAGTTTGAGAAAAAAAAAAAATTTTGTAAAAAGTTCTCGAATTCTATAAGCTGAAAAGGCTTGTATATGGCCATCTATGTTTTGACAAACGGTTGAAAATCTGTTTGAAAGAGGTCAGAGACCCTGAAAAGGGTTTACAAGTTGTCTGTGGGGTGGATGCTTTTTCTCTCAGCACACAAAGAGAACTAGTATAAAAAGCACCAGACTCTCTGACATTCGAGTGAGGCTTTCTGTCAAGAGCATATGAGAAGCAAACAGTGAGCACTGTTTACTCGCACACATAGGTCAAGTTATAAGATGTTATATTTGTAATTTTCATTGTTTACCATTTTATACAGCACAAAAAGAGACTAAAATGACAATTTATAACTGTCTAGGTCAAACTAGCAGGTCAAAAAAATCGTTTTTGAACTTGGACTACTACAACACTGATATTCCTGTCAAATTTCGGTTTGCGTTTGAAATTGTGTTTTCTCTGAATTTATTATGGATTTCCTGGCTCTTTAATTTAATGCATGAGCTGATCAACACAAAAGCAAAGGTTGTGTTGCTGTGATCTTTCAACACAGAGAGCTTTAAAATTATAAATAATAGGTCAAGGGGCTGTTTCTGTGGAGAAACCCTGAGAACAGCGGACCCCCCCTCATCCCATGCCTTTTTCTCCCATTCACAATGCCACGGGGGGAGCAGGTCGGGTTCAAGCGCAACAAATTACCTAAATATGGGCTGAAAAGGCTTTGAGGGACTTCAATTCAACCGTTAAAAATAATATTAATAAAAGAAGATTTAGGAAGCCAGGTGGGTGGAACACAATGCTAAACTGCAGTCCATAATTTCAGCTAGCGAGGAGAAAAAGTGGCTCTTTCTTGGTCAGTATTTGTGTTTAGCCTGGGTAGAATAGGGGTACCTCCACATATAAAAGCGAGAGGAAGAAACACAGAAAAACGAAATTTTCAGCCTGAGTGGTTACTTCAAATGAAATCTAAAGGCTGAGGCTCAATGGGTCCTTTTAGCGGAGGGGAGTGTTTTTTAAAGGAATCGCAGCAGTGGACGTGTTTGGCATTTGGTGGCCCTTGTCCCCCAATTGTGCATACTCCATGGTGGCTGCCTTCTCTGTGGGCTCGCTACACTCCACAGACAGTACAGTCTGGGGCTCAAACATAAACAGAAATCATGTTTGACTTCCCTTTTGCTCAACCACATCTGTTCCCATGCCCCTGAAGGCACTTCGGTTGCGCAGCTACAAAGATGTGTACGCTGTATATGACAGCTCAATATGTTCCTTACATAAGTCTGAAAGTGCTGTTGACCTAGGCATGGCCTTGAACTTGATGCTCGCCTCCTATAAACGAGACTCTGGATTATGAACAAAATAAAAAATAAGCATACATATGCTTTTTATTAAAAATTCTGTGACATCTCATAAAAAGATGATTGAAATTTTGGCTCTGTACAAAACAGACAACATTGTTGTGTTAAAGAGATAGTTCCCTCAAAAATTAATTCTTTACTCACTAAACTGTATGACATTGTTTCTTCTGTGGAACATAAAGAAAAAAAAAAAAAAAAAAGGAGTATTGTCTTGCTGTTTTTTTGGTTTTTTGTCCATACAATGGAAGTTAAAGGAATAGTTCACCCAAAGATGAAAATTATCCCATAATTTACTCATCCTTGAGCCATATGACTATCTTCTTTTAGCCAACAAATCAATCAAGACACAATCTGAGTTATATTACATAATATCCTGGCTCTTACAAACTTTGTAATGGGAGTGAATAGTGCCCGAGTTTTTGAAGTTCCAAAAAGTGCATCTATCCATCATAAAAGTAATCCATATGACTCCAGTGGGTTAATAAATGCCTTCTGAAGCAAAGCGATGGGTTTGTGTAAGAAAAATATCCATATTTAAAACGTTATCAATTATAATCACTGGCTTCCGTCAAAGGTCATACGCATATTCACGAGAGAGTCGAGTTCTGGTGGGAGGGTGACCTCTGACATGACGTAGGACGTACAGTAGTCGTAGCGTAAGCTTAGGTGAGAACTGACGAACGCAGAAGCACAGAGGATAAAGCAAGACAAAATGCCGGTCACAAATTAGAAGTCTAAAATAAGAAGTTTTAATGAAAAATGTTGGAGGATTTCGATATAAGAGAAGAGGAGCTACGTTCTAGGTCGGGTCAGAGGTCACCCTTCCGCTGGAACTCGACTCTCTCGTGAACACGCGTATGGCCGTTGCCGGAAGCCAGTGATTATAGTCTATAAAGTTTTAAATATAGATATTTTTCTTACAAAAACCCAGAAATGCTACAGAAAGCATTTATTCACCTACTGGAGTCGTATGGATTACTTTTATGATGGATGGATGCGCTTTTTAGAACTTCAAAAACTCGGGCACTAATTTTCAGGTTTATATGGTGCACGCGAGTCACCATTAATCATTTCCTGGAACCCTTAATGGACATTTCAAATCAGTCACTTGTAAATTTCCAATTTAAAAGGACAGCTCACCCAAAAATGAAATTTATCCCATGATTTACTCACTCTCAACCCATCCTAGGTGTATATGACTTCCTTCTTTCAGCCAAACACAATCTTAGATATATAAAAAAATATCCTGACGCATCCATGCTTTATAATAGGAGTGAATGGTAAAATTTTTTGAAGCCCAAAAAAGCACATCCATCATAAAAGTAATCCATACGGCTTCCAAAGGCCTTCTGAAATGAAGGTGAGAGTAGACGCCAACACAAAAATTCTTAAAAATTATATTTTTCTATTTTTCGACTTCTAATTCGTGACCAGTGTTTTGTTTTGCTCTATCCTCTACACTTCCGTTCATCAATACTTTATGCGTTGGGTCAGGTCACTTTTCGACCAGAACTAGACTTGCGTACCGCCATTACTGGAAGCCAGTTTTTATAGTTTATAAAGTTTTAAATATGGAGATGTTTCTTACAAAAACACATCACTTCACTTCACTTCAGAAGGCCTTTAATAACTCCCTGGAGACATGTGGATTACTTTTATGATGGATGGATGCACTTTTTTGGGCTTCAAAAAAACTTTACCATTCACTCCCATTATAAAGCATGGATGAGCCAGGATATTTTTTAATATAACTCTGATTGTTTTTGGCTGAAAGAAGGAAGTCATATTTACCTAAGATGGCTTGAGGGCGAGTAAATTATGGGATATTTTTCATTTTTGGGTGAACTATCCCTTTAAGTCATTTTAGAGGTTCTATATCAGTTAGGATGATGATTTAGAATGATGGGTGACAGTGAGACAGCTCACTAAATTTATGAATGTAATTTACTGTTGCTTATTTTGTTTAATGCTAATTAATTGACCTGTGCTTTGAAATGTTTGTAAGCCCAGAAAGCAGAGTTAAAACAAGCAGCAGTAGCTCAGCATCCCGAGGGACTATGGGATCCAAAATTTGTTTGCGTTTAATTTCCACTTCACAGACAGCAGCACACATTAACAACCCTTGGGAAAGGTTGGAGTGCTGCCAGCGGGACAAAAGAAAAAGTGAGTATGGCATAGGGTCATCACAGCTACATCAACCGTTCCTCCACAACTGTTTCTGAATGTCTGACAGCTCCAGCATTTATTCCTCTCATGTCATTCTACTCGGCTCTAATTATGTTTTGGGTTACAGCAGCTCTTACATTCTCTACTGTCACTGTCAGAGGGTAACAATGGGCTTTTCGCTCTTGATATCTCATTGTCAATGCGTCAGGATATTCTTAAAGCTGAATAGCTTCTGTCGGAAACAAAAATTATCACCAATCAAAGCACTGACACAAGCTTCATGCCTTTTGATAGTATACAAAACCATATACTAAAGTACTACAGTTTTACACTTGGTCAGATATTGTACATTAATCAGAACTATTTGTGTACAATGAGGTGCCACCTTAATCAGTGAAAGTCATTTGGAGTGATGAGCAAACAAATGTGCCGGTCTTCTTTACCTTCTCGGGAGTCAACCGAACCTCTGTACTGAGTAAGTTTCAAGTCACATAAATCACTGACAGCCAAAACCATATTTCACCACAAAAAAATGAGCCCAAAGACTTTAAAAGCTAGAATGTAAACGCAAGTCTCTATGGGGTGCAGAGCAATTTAGCATTTTGGAAGCCATCATATAAGTTATAAACATCTGATAAACAACAACCGTGGAAGACAAAATAAAAATATAATAAAATTAAGATTAAATTTAAGAATAAATGTTCAAAATGAAAACTGTGATTATGCCAAAAAGCATATTTGATAATAATAATAATACAAATAATAATAATTTTAGAAACAAATTCCATCTGCAACTTGCCCATTTACAAAAATAAAAATACACTTGTTTAGATGTACAAAATGTACATGGCACAGTTCAAGGCTACAAGTACAGGACAATACAGATATATGAACACAGAGAGCCACACCATTACAATCACTATAACCAATCACATGAGGGGAGGACAAGGGTGGGGATGGACCTCAAAGGTTTATTTGCTATAGGACCCCTACAACGGTTTCCCCTAGCTTTTACAACCTGTTTACAATATTTTCCTCATATGGACTGCCATATCCCTTCTATAACCATATCAAAGTCCTAAAAGGCTTTTGAGACAGAATTTAGAAAGAAAATAAGCAGTAAAACACTAATTCTCTACAGTTACAGAACAGCACAGAACCAGCACCACATTATCCACTTAAAGTCACACAAGAGACAAGAGAATCACTCGTCCTGACCAAAAGTCCAGCCAAGCAGCTGCTCTATGAAAACCACTGACACTTCACACAAACATATCACCCTTTAGGAAATTGGCATTCAGAAACACTAAAACTAACAAGAATATATCTTATTATAGCTATAATCACATCAAAAATGATTAAATCAATATATATATATACAGCTATGGAAAAAATTAAGAGACCACTCCAAGTTCAGAAATTCAAGTTCTCATTAGATATTCCACCTTACAGAATCAAGTCCTCTTGAAAAACTATTTTTACAAATATTATGACAGACAGTGTTGACATCTATAAGACGTCATACATCTCTGACTTGCGTTATGTTGTTTCAGCACTTTTTCTCAATACACAAACACTTTAAGATCATCTCACACTGCCAGATGTGTGTGCCTTCAGCACAGCAATGGTTAAAAAAAAGCCATCAGGGATTGGAAACAATGTTATAGCCTCACTCAGAAGACATATACAGTTTTAAATGACTTTCATAATAATTAGGAAAAGTGTCTTTATTTAAATTAATTAATAAAGTCATTTTTTCACAGCACACAATAGTCGTGAGGTTTCACGGAATAGCAAAACATTGTGAAAGTCCTCTTTTTCTTCTCTAAATTATACTACATCAACTGATACATTTATCAAAGGGTCTTTATATTCTCCTAATCATGTCTATGAGCGGTCAGGGCATTTTGTACTACTCCCGAGAGTCTCTATTATGAAAGCTTTATGTAGAAAATCACTGCAAGTAGGTTTAAGCTCTAATATTTCTCTTAGATCAACTCTCTGAACCAATTAATTATTGTCTCGACACTTTGAGAGGAAAATGTTAATTGAACCATAAAAATGATATAAATGACCTGATATAAAATGCTTTGACTTGCATGAGTACTACATTTTAACAGAAAAAAAAGAAATTTGTCAGGTCACGTTACTAATAAAATAAAATTCTAATACAAGAATAAACTAACTTTTAAAAATATATATAATCTAAAAAATGTAGTAGTGAAAACCTGAAGTGGAGGGGGAAAGGAAACAAAATTACAAAGTTACAAAATGCAAATCAGAGCGACTCACCAGAATGCCAGAAAATTGTTTTGCCTCCATGCTTTTGAAGCTTTCTTCGGCGTGGGTCCCCTTTCCAGAAGGATGCCCGTCCTGGTCTGTCTCTGTGCTCTCTGGGACTCGTCTTGAGCTGCTGGGGTATGTGTCTCAGTCTCTGATGCACACTGCTTCTCCCTCAATCGTTTCCTCTCTCCACTAGTTCAGTCAGTTTGCAATGTTGGGCTGAGGTGGCGTCTTTGCTTTGTGCTAATTCTGCGTTAATCCAGGAACTTTTCTATGCTGTGAAAGGAACATGTGACAGGGAGAAGGAGGGAGGAAGAGGGGGGAAAAGCAACTATTAGCCCCCAAACGTGTGGTTCTCTCTTTAAAACAATGATTTCATAACTGCTGATAAGCCTCCAGTAACACGGTCCATGTGCTGGCTGGAGTGTGTCAGACTACAAAGTCTGAAATTCTGAATTACACGAAGTGATGTAGAGGATGCTTATATAGTAAACTAGGATGAAAAAATTTTTTTTTTCAGTAAATAAGCAGAACAAATGGTTACAGTACCGATGGGTACAGAACAGTTTGTACTGAGAATGCACAAACAACAAGAACATCTAGAAAATGACAATGATTTACCAAATTAACTAAAAGCCTACAAACGGGCAGCATGAGTACGATATCATAGATTGGTTAGACATTGAGACAACTTCCCACAGTTATTCTGTTTTACTACAAAAAAAACTGTTCAGAATCCAGCACATGAACGAATGAATGAATGAATTTTTAGATGTTGCACTAGCATTTACATAATTTACATAGTACAGCAATCCAAAATGTAAAAGTGAAATGTTTCTTGGCCTTCTTCACAATAACAGACATACTGTCAGTTTAAGGTAACAGCAAGACTCAAGTAACACTTCACCAACTGGAGCCTCTTAAATCACCCTAATGTTGTTGTGATCCACTCATCTTGACACAAGCCTGTAAACCAGACATCCTGTATTAAAGTGAACACTTCTCCAGACCAACTTTTGAAATTAATACCTCAGCCTGGACGAGTGACCGTTTACTCATATTTATGTCAAGTGAGGTAGCAGTAACATTTAAGTGGAAAATTACTGCTATGCAGTTTTGTCAATGAGAACATCAAACAAGGAGGGATGTGAAACAAGCTATCCAAATAGAATAACAAATTAACAAGTGTACACACACATACACACATGACCACAAAGGACACAGGGAAAAGTTAAAGTAAAAAAAAAAAAGGAAAAAAAAAGTAGGTTAAGAGACAAGTGTTCCATCCCTCAGCACCTCAAACCTTCACAAAAAATGTTTTTATGTACAAAAAGCAGATAAGACATAAGATAAGCCAAGCAAACTCTCTGAACCGATGACTCCCTTATCAGTATTGAGTTGTCTATTGCACCACAATATGTGCTGTTTACTGAATGAGTTGGGGACTACCTATATGGAAAAATACTTAAAACTGTAAACAATAAGCACTTTAAACATAGAAAAGTCTCCAGAAAGGCCAGGCAGCATGAGTTAAAGGTGTACTATGTAGGATTTCTGTCCGCTAGAGGTCGCTAAAGACCTATTCAAAACAAAGGCGTAGCTTGATTACGGCAAGTTTGAGGGCGGAATCTTAGGACATGTGGTCTTCATCTCAACGGACGGTGCAAAAGAATAGGGATAGGACTCGGGAAGAAATCATGTTCATGGATGCGATTATTAATGTTACTGTAGTATGAAGCAGAGCAGGACCGAGTGTTGTGGGAGCTGAACGAGGCCGCTGGAGCGATTGCGCAACACACGGCGTGAGCAGCGGAACTTTTATTATGCCGCAGTCGCCGGTGCCGCTTCCGCTTTTCCGATCATGAGTATGAGGTAACGCAGCTCTGTTTATCATATTAGATACATTTGAGAGTGTTGAAAATGATGTTATAACGTTACTCTGAGCGTTCGCTCGGCGCTGCTGTGAGACACTTGTTTGAGACACACTGCAGTAAGATAGATCGATATTAGAATATCATATTAAATGCTGGATGGCTTGTGTTGAGAAATGGCATGCAATTCATTTTAAAATGTATAGTATGATGAAGACAATTCTGTATAACTGTTACTAAAAATAAAGCTGCATCTGATTATGCTATGTCAGCTACTTCACAAAATAGTGTTTTTCTCTGAGGCATGGTAAAGCATGGTACTCGCAAAATACCAAGAAAATTAGATTTAAACAATAAGACTAAATGTGTTGAGCTACATAACAAGAATTAGTTTTCTGTCTATAAATATCAAAACAGTTGTTCCCCTGTCTATTAAAACATGTAATATATTAAAGCGTCTTTGTGGTTTCCATGGTTTCTACAAAATAAAACCGGAAACCGAGGGGTAACGCGGGTATGACGCAATTGACAGGCGACTCCTCACACGTCCCGGAGCCTTGGTTAAAATTGCAATTTTCTCACAATTTACAAATAGTTGGAAACATTTGAGATATTGTAAGTACTCAAGTGAACAAAATATATAACACTGGCCTAGTGGTTTTTAGGTATTTTACTGCAAAAATATTACATATCGCATCTTTACCAACAATAATAATAATAATAATAATAATAATTAAGAAATATTGTTACCAACAATTATTATATTCTAAATGCACAGTTTCTGAAAATTTCCTATAAGTCTAAAAAATAAAAAATATTGGAGAACATGGACTTTTTTATTACCACCCAAATTTTTTTACATTTTTTTATGTCACTCACTAATAAAACAAACCCAAACAACAGTGTCTATAAATTCATCAATAAACCCAAATCAGAAGCTGGATGTTATTTGGTAGCAACATCTATTGGTGACACAAAACATTAATTTGTTGTATTAAACTAAAGCACATATAGAGCTGCAATAAGCTGCTTGAGAGGAAAAAAAGTGGCTTGTGCAGCAGGAGGTCTCTGGTCTTGTTGTGGCCGGAAGTTACTACTGCACCCGAATGCACATGTGGAAACTGCCACTCAACCTGAGTCAATTCAACACTACAGAAGAGATCATTTTAAACATTCCTGTATGTGTGAAATATACCCCCCAACAGAAGGTAACCACTCAGTTCTGGGAAAGAGAAAACCGAATTCATTAGTCAGCTTTAGAATCTCAAGGTGCTTGTCCTCTTTACTAAGACATTTATGTTTTAAAATATGTATTAGTTTAAATTTATTAAAACTAGACTGATCACTGTAGAAAAAAGACTTCAATAAATATTATTTCTCATTGTACTTACAATAATCATTGTCACATATGTTCAATATAGCCAATCAATTCAAGCAGATGTAACAATGAAAAATTGTTCAAGCATGAACAATTCTGAAATTGGAATTCCTAAATGGTAGCCTCCCTCTTAAGTTTTATTAAATTAAGACATTCATAATTGTATTTAGTATAAAAATATATATTTTTAAAAGTGTTTCAAGCAGTGTTGGAGGTAACGCATTACAAGTAACTTGAGTTACGTAATCAGATTACTTTTTTCAAGTAACTAGAAAAGTAACGCATTTTTCAATTTACAACAAAATATCTAAGTTACTTTTTCAAACAAGTAATGCAAGTTACTTTGTTTTCACAATTATTAACTGACATCTCTCCAGTCCCCATGTTGAGAGCAATAGAGTAAATGCAGAGGTGTTGTGCACTGTGTGAACATGATGGTTATCGTAGTTCTATACTAAATGTGAACATGCATTTACTCATCTCACTTGCACGAAAACATTCAGTATTCCTCAAAATGAATAAAAACATTGAAATCTCAGAATTTTACACAAAACTGTAATAATTAAATATATTAAATTAAACAAATATACTTTATGCATTTAATCTCACTTTATTAACCAATGTCTTGGCTGCTGACCTTCAATGATCCAATTTAACCAAACTAATAAGCAAAAATTACTTTAGGCTAAATTTAGAAATAAAAGTGTTGAACTTCCTTCTTCAATCCAGAATGGCAACACAGCTGAAAGGTTTGTTTGAGCTGTGCCCTCTACTGTACAGGTGTAAATATGCATTACCTTCAGACTGAGGCTTATTCATTTCACTTTTGGTGTGAAAGTGCCTTAACATTTGCCAAAAATAGAACTTTTTTTGTTGCTATTAAAAAACAAACAAGCAAGCCCAGCTGAGAAAAAGTTACGCAAAAGTAATGTAACATATTACTTGTCATAAAAATTAACTAAGTAACGCAATTAGTTACTTTTTTAGGGAGTAACGCAATATTGCAATTCATTACTTTAAAAAAAAACGTTCCCCAACACTGGTTTCAAAAAATTTGACTCCTAAAAAGTGTCTTGAGCCTGCAATGGTAGCAAAGTTAATGCGTATTTTGCACACCCGGAATGCCGCTAATATGAATGGCATCAGAAGACAATGTAGTGTTCCAGAAACCCAGTTGGATGTGGTGGGTGGAAGTTGGGAAGTCACCTTGCAGACTCTGCTTGAAGTGGCTGATGAAGTGTCTACACTTCAAAGCTGTGGCAGGTCATAGGGTGGCTCTCATTAACTGTGACGGGTGGAAAAGACAGCTTTCAACTGCCACAGAGACTTAAACCGTCACATCGAACTCCCTCTCTTCAGTTTCATTGGCATTCACAAGCCTTGGCTAATCACGCAGGCATCATGCCTGGCTTGAACTGAACAGCACATGAGAACACAATTCTAAAAACAAAATATATAGAGATGCAAAATGTGTCCTGGTGTGGTTTGATGCACACAAACAAGACTTTATCACTGAACCTGAAGTTAATCTATCTCAAGTAAAAAAAAAAAATAGTAAAAAAGATTGTCAGCATAATTTTACTGTCATAATTTGAAAATAATAATAATATTCCCATTATTGTAACAGACCAAATTATTTTAAACCAAACTCAGCAAACCATGTCAACCCAAAGTCTTTCATTCCAAAATCTAATGTCTATTTCCCAGTGAAGGTCATCAGACACGCAAAAGTCAAAAGAAACACATTTTACATTTTCCCAGCAAGAGCAAAACATTCTTCACTAGACTGGAAGCTATTTTAAGGTTTATGCTTCTCTTTTTGGTCTTGAAAGTCATGATTACAAATGAAAAAATCATGGCTTTCAAGACCAAAAGGAGAAGCATAATGATTACAAATGAGCCATGATTGAAAGCCATGATTACAAATGAGCATCTGTAGGAGCATGATACGATGTAGTGGACCTCTGCGACTCCACCCAACACAGATAACACAGAGCAGCTCCAAAACACTGCCATAACTTCCCACTTCAGTGAACTTTATCTCACACATATTTACATTTACATTTATGCATTTGGCAGACGCTTTTATCCAAAGCGACTTACGTTGCATTATACTATACATTTTGTATCTGAGTATGTGCAATCCCTGGGATCGAACCCATGACCTTGGCATTGCTAGTGCCATGCTCTAACCACTGAGCTACAGGAAAGCTTTGCTCAAAGTCATATGAGCAGATATCAAGACTCAACAAACCATTAGACTATTCTTCAATAAACCACTGCAATATTTTGCTAAGGCAGCGACTATGATACAGTAAGGATCAAGATTTTAAAGTGTTCTACAGCCCTTTTCTATGATTTGCCCAGTAAATGACAGACACTGTCAAGCATCAAATGTGGCAATATTGTGTGACATTGCCTGACCTTTTGCAAGACAAAACATTAATAGCAATAAAATGGATTATTAAAAGTGATATAACCAGTTCCTAAATCAACCAAAGAGAAAAGACACTTCTTTCTTTGATTTTTAATAATTTCTTTTGATACATTCTCTGTTTCTGTTGCTCGTCCATGAAATGGATGCTATCTGAGGTCTGTTGAAATGGATGCGATATGAAGCTGGTTTCAGTTGCTTGCTATCCAGGTGAGTTTGAGATTAGTTTGAGTAAACTCTGGTTTTTTGGGCTTAAGAAGGCGGATTGGATTTTAGCGGCATTCATCGTCATTGTAACTTACGCTACACGGCTAACCTGCTCCAGAGTAGGTATTTTTTCTGAGTTAGAATAACCAAACTGGACCAGTCAGCTGTGAGCACAGTGACATATATCTGATGCAATAAAGCTCTCTCCCTATATCTCTCTCTTCAAATTAATAGCGAAAATTTAACTCAAACTTTTGCTGCAACAGCAGTGTTTTTATTCTTGCCTTGTAAATGTTTTAAAATTCATATTTTTCAATTCAATCTTTTTAATCTTTAACTGAGTAAAGTGAATTGCGCAGACTCTCTAGCGAGAAGTGAATCAAACTGACACTTCCCATGTTCCGTGTGGATGTCACTTTCAGGTGCACACGCTCTAGAGTTCATGACAAACTCTGGATCAAACCCTGAGTTAACAGAGAAAGTTTATACCAAGCTCTGTGAGCCCAGTGAACCTGATCGAAACCAGGTTGGATTTATATGGTTTTATCAGCTCTAAACCTACTCTGAAACTCAGATTTTGTTAAACTGGCTTCATGCAACAGGCCTCTGGAGGTGTTATCTGCAGGTAATTTCAAGCACAAGAGTTACTGCCTGACAAACTTTGCGCAATTTTCTGGCATATGTTCAACTCAGAGTTCAATCCATCCATCTGAAGTGCTCGGTCATGCAAATATTGTAAATTTTATAAACATATGGTATAACTGGACATATAAGCAACAACATAGATAGAAAACTAAATTTAAACTAAAATGATTACATTGCTGTGATTACTGATTTGTGCAGAGAAGAGAACTGGGAAAAGTTCTCATTAACTTTACAATCTGACCTTTTTTTTTTCCTTCTCTCTGTTTCTACCCCTATGTCTCTGCAGATTGTTCAGTTTTCATTCCTTCAGTTGAAGCAGTTTGTTTAGGAGGGATAACTCCTGAAAATGGACATGATAAAATGAACAGACACTTATCAGGTCTTGTCCACAGTATTTCCGAAAAACAATGACTGGTTTACACTGAAAAATTTTTGAATCTTAACATTAGGAAGTTCAAGCATGACAGCATATCCCACAGAAAAACAACAACATTCCCGACTTCCACTCATCCAGCAATGAAATATTGTTCGTACAGCCATTTAATCCCATTTACTTTTCATTGTGGACAAATGGTGGACAGTCTGTCTGGCCAGGAAGTTCAAAGTTTTGATTTTCGGTCTGATGAAGTTGCTCACGCATGGGAGCACTAATTGCTAAAAAAATTAACTACCTTTGCAGACTACGTGTGCATAAACATTCATTTTTAAAAGGCTTCAAAAAATAATCCTTTTACAAATTTCCTCATAACTACTGCATCCTGGTATTCAATACTGAACACTGTTAAAACAACTCTAAATATGCTATGGCCAGAAGGCTTCAATAGCCATACAGTACATCATTTAATGATAGATCACCATATTTGCAGTGTTTTCTCACAGTACAACAAAATGTACAAAAAACTTTAAATGGTGAATTATGGCCATAGCAAAAGGTCAAACAAACGAAAAGCAAATACATTTCTTTTGAAATGCAATAAAACACCACACTCTGGCACCTTTCCGGCTTGTGACAGAATGTCAACACATGACATTTTTTTATGTGTGGGAGCTAATCCACACGATGTATGGCACAGAGGGTGTGCTTTGACAGCATGGTCACTTAATGCATGATTTGACACACCTCTATGCACTGCTCTGCTCAATCATAAATGATCTTGACATGTTAGCGCACAGATTGGGCCCAGATGTTGCTGTGTGGTATGATTATCCTGCATCTTCTTTTCAGTGGTAAAAATGATCTCAGCGGGCCAAACATGCGTTTAAGCATGATAGATAGGCACGTGCAAAGTATGCTATAACAATCTGTTACATCACAGGTGAACCTCATTTCTTTTGAGGCCTGTGTGCAACTGAATGTTGGAGGTTGGTCTTTTATTTGTTTACAAAAGGCCTTTTCCTTCTTTTTTTTTTGAGTAAAATGGAAAAAAAGGCTTCAATGTTTTATGGCAGAACGAAGCAACTACAGATTCAGCCCCATCAATGCAAGTGCCAGATTGATGCATTTAAAAAATACTTATTTTCTGTCGACTATTGTCAAGTGTTTAATCTATAATACATGTGTAAAATCATGAATGTATCTCTATCTATCTATCATATACAGTACAGTCCAAAAGTTTGGAACCACTAAGATTTTTTATGTTTTTAAAAGAAGTTTCGTCTGCTCACCAAGGCTACATTTATTTAATTAAAAATACAGTAAAAACAGTAATATTGTGAAATATTATTACAATTTAAAATAACTGTTTTCTATTTGAATATATTTCACAAAGTAATTTATTCATGTGATTGCAAAGCTGAATTTTCAGCATCATCACTCCAGTCTTCAGTGTCACATGATCCTTCAGAAATCATTGTAATATGCTGATCTGCTGCTCAAGAAACATTTAATGTGTACAATTGTACAAAATATTTGTGTACAATATTTTTTTTCAGGATTATTTGATGAATAGAAAGTTCAAAAGAACAGTGTTTATCTGAAATCTAATCTTTTGTAACATTATAAATGTCTTTACTGCCACTTTTGATTGATTTAATGCATCCTTGCTGAATAAAAGTATTCATTTCTTTAATTTCTTTTCAAAAAAATAAAAATAAAAATTCTTACTGACCCCAAACTTTTGAACGGTAGTGTATAATGCTACAGAAGCTTTGTATTTCAGATAAATGCTGTTCTTTTGAACTTTCTATTCATCAAGGAATCCTGAAAAAAAAAGTACACAACTGTTTTCAACATTGAAAATAATCATAAATGTTTATTGAGCAGCAAATCAGCATATTAGAATGATTTCTGAAGGATCATGTGACACTGAAGACTGGAGTAACGATGCTGAAAATTCAGCTTTGCATCACAGGAATAAATTACTTTGTCAAATATATTTAAATAGTACACAGTTATTTTAAATTGTAATAATATTTCACAATATTACTGTTTTTTACTGTATTTTTAATTAAATAAATGTAGCCTTGGTGAGCAGACGAAACTTCTTTTAAAAACATTAAAAATCTTAGTGGTTCCAAACTTTTGGACTGTACTGTATATATATATATATATATATATATAGCTCTGGAAAAAATTAAGAGACCACTCCAAGTTCAGAGATCAATGTTATCAATCTTAATTTTTTCCAGAGCTGTATATAACTATCACCATTAAAATGCTGAGTCAGATTTCAAAACAATGCTATGAATATAGTTTATTTTCAAACAAAACTGAGTATTAGCCTGAAATAGTAAATCGTTCCAAAAATGTTCTATTGTCTACCTTTAAAATAGCAGCATCCACAATATGACAAAACTACAAATTAGGTATAAAAAGAAAACTTAACATGTTAAATTAATATAACTGTATATCTGTGACTGTCCTGAAAAGCACTGGAAAGCATATCCAAGTTAAAACTGTATTATTTTACTACTAGACAGGAATGCATGAGAAAGTATTAAACCCAAACTACACAAGTTCTAGACATACAACATCAAAAGCACCTGACGTAAGAGTAGGCGGATACTTAATATATCGCATTTGTAAGTCACTTTGAATAAATGTAAATGTAATATGAGAAACCAAAGGTTATGTGTAGCAACATTCTGTGGCAATATATGCTCACATATATCATTGGTTCTTGGTTCTCTTCATGAACGTTGAACTAAATGTATGACTTACTGTCATTTCTTGAGATTGATCTAATGTTTGTTATTTAAGAACACAGATTACACATTCATCATTGAGACAATTTTAGTGCCAGAGTGCTAGCTGTCATTAGTCACTGTAAATCCTTACAATGAAAACCATTAAGATCTGAAGTCATTTAAAAAAATTGAAGGTTAAACTGAAAATGAAAGCAAGAGAAAAAAACCCTTTAACCAATGGAATGATTTCCACCACCTGATAGAGTGCAATGGGAAATTTAGTTCCCTTCATATGCAAGTTTATAAAACAACAAGCCCCAAAAAATAGCTAACATTAAAGAATGTAATTATTCTATATAGCTTACAGATTACAAAATATATGAACAGCATCATGCTGGCACTTTTCCCGTCCTGTTACTATAATAGTAGAATGAAATCTGACAAGAAACAAATAAATAATAGTTTAACGTTTCAATTAAACTGTTCATTTCAAACAACTGAATATCTGTACAATTATAGAAAGTCTTTAAACCGAGGAACGTCTTACTGGTGGTATGAAATAAAATACGGAAGGATTATTCAGCTGTAGGCTACATTGGTCTTACCATCGCTTGCTCCTCGGTGTTACTGTCAGTGGATCTGTTACCAATGGTCTGAGAGTATTACCAGCGTCTAGAGAGTTTTGAACACTACCTCCTCATTAAATTCATGGACACTTCTTTGTTAAACTTCCAATATTCAAAGTAACGTTACACACTGTTCAGATGTGGCCCAGCCCCCCTGATATAAGACCCTCCCACACACACACACACACGTGTAGATAGTGTTTAAGTTTTAGGGCTCTTTAAAAGCTCTTCATAAATAAATTTAGCATAATATAACTACCAAACAGTACCTCAAATGACCGAATAAAATATTATCGGAAAATACACCATGAATGAATTAAACTCTCAAATAATTTGGACATATAATAAACAGAATAAAAATGTAATTCAATCATAAGCATTGGTTGTGATTAACAGCCTTAACAGATGATCTGGCTCGTAACTAAGTAACTTAAAGAGGTTATTTACCGGTAGTATTGTTGAGCACGTGTGTTGCTTGCGGATGTTTCCGGGAGACAATAGACCTGCGATTATAGTCATTGAGTAACAGACACACATTTAAATTGCAAATAAAACCTGATATTTTTATTGAGCTATTACTTTCTAAATCCGCTATTTTTGGTTTCTGGACTCTTTAAAATGTGGTCAATGTAAAAAGAGAGGTGTGCTGCCAAAACCTTATGCTCTGTCGCATAGCAACACATTTCGAAGCAAACACAATAAGTGAGCGTGGAATGAATGTAATGGGTGAAATGAGGACATTTAGCCACAGACGCACATTCGTTACCTTGTTATTCTCTAAAAGATGCTGGAGGATGATATAAGAAGGATATACATGCTTCCCCATTCAGGCGCCGTTGCGCAGCGTAGCGGTGGGTTTAACAACTGCTGGCAAGACACACGATTGTACTGAGTGCTTGGCTTCAGCTGTAAGATGTAAGGACGGTGTACCATTGGTCCCTATCTAAGTTTGTCAAACTAAAGTATTCAGAGTCACACAAGTGTGTTGGTAAGCTCTAGTTGTGATAGTTAAAACGTAGTTGCCTCAAATAAGCCTTAACCTAAATACTCTTGATGGCATAAACCTTGTAACCTAGCCTAATCTTTGTTGTCATTGGTCCTCCATTAAACCTCTCGGTCATAAAATCTCTATAAGAAAATGGAATCTAGTTATAAGCTTCGATGAAAACCTTTAATAATGTGAAAGGGATGAATAAGATCTGGTTTCACAGACAGGGCTTAGATTAAGCCAGGATTAGATCTTAATTCAATAAGGACATTTAAGTAGCTTTTATAAATGTTCCTTTAGAAAAAAAATGAAGAAAAAACATTACAGGTGTGCATCTTGAGCCAAAACAATGGCACATATTTTATGATAATGTCAGTGCAAGTTGCTTTCAGTTAAAATAGCTCAAACATGCATTTCAGTCTGGGACTAGATTTAAAGGATTAGTTCACTTTCAAATTAAATTTTCCTGATAATTTACTCACCCTCATGTCATCCAAGATGTCCATGTCCTTCTTTCTTCAGTCGAAAAGAAAAGGTTTTTGATGAAAACATTCCAGGATTATTCTCCTTATAGTGGACTTCAATGGCCTCCAAACGATTGAAGGTCAAAATTACAGTTTCAGTGCAGCTTCAAAGAGCTTTAGACGAGGAATAAGGGTCTTATCTAGAGAAACGATCGGTCATTTTCAAAAAAAATTTAAATGTATATGCTTTATAGACACAAATGATCGCCTTGCACGACCTTTCGCCAAAACCGCACTTTCATATTCTTCAAAAAGCTTACGCTGGATGTCCTACGCCTTCCCTATTCTACTTACTGAACGAACGCGGCGCCAGTTCCATTTTTTCCGTAAGTAGAAAAGGAAAGGCATAGGACATCCAGCGTAAGCTTTTTGAAGAATACGGAAAGCGGAAGCACATGCAAGGCGATCATTTGTGTCTATAAAGCATTTACATTTGTATTTTTTCGAAAATGACCGATCGTTTCACTAGATAACACTCTTATTCCTCGTCTGGTATCGTTTAAAGCCCTTTGAAGCTGCACTGAAACTGTAATTTTGACCTTCAACCGTTCAACCGAGAATAATCCTGGAATGTTTTCATCAAAAACCTTAATTTATTTTCGACTGAAGAAAGAAAGACATGAACATCTTGGATGACATGGGGGTGAGTAAATTATCAGAAAAATTTAATTTGAAAGTGAACTAATCCTTTAAGCCTTGTCTGTGAAACCGGGGGTATTTATTATAGATGTGTTTGGGGGAAATGAGGAGCAATCTAATTAATTTGAAAAATTCTAATAATTCTAACTCTGGTTAGATGAACATGATTTATCATCCTGTGTACATTTGATGTTATTTTTACATGTACAGTTTTATAGTGCTCACCAGTACTTCCGAACACTTACAACATCTTTGTTGATGTGCTGCACTACATGTGGCATTGCATCATTCAGCAGGTGTAATATCAGAGACAAATCATTGGAAAGACTGCCATCTCCTGGTAGAAATTGATACCTGCAGATAAACTTTACACAATGAAAATTATGATTTTGATATAACAATGCACGACGTTGGGCTGTGCTCTAAATGCCTGAAATTATCTGATTTTTGACACTGTATTTAAATGTGGAAAGTAATCTTGTATTCGAGAGAACAAAACTCCCCTGTAGAAACGTGTTTTGATGTAGTATGACTTCCTGCACTAGAGGGAGACTGCACTAAAGTTTTTTTGTTCTACATAGCCTATTTATGGACTTGTCTTACCGTATGCTGACGCGCACGTGACTCTTGTTTCGATCACGAATTATCTTTAATAAAAGTCATGTCAGTCTAAAAGTAACCTGATCAGCTACTATTGGTTTGAGAACCCATGAAGTTCTGTGGCTAAACCGCTTACATGTTTTCAGACAGTAGAGGGCGACATACTGTAGCTTTACAAGACTAGTAGCAGTAACATGTTGCATATGAGAGAATATTGTGTAATCTAGACAACTGAATGCATTATTTGCAGTATTTGTGATGATTAAAAGGATTATAATTGTTGACAATGATGGAGATTTACACAAGATAATTGATTTTAGAGTATTTAGACGATAAGTACACTCTTAAAATGCTGGGTTAAAAACGACCCAGCGTTTGGGTTAGGTAAATGTTTGCCCAATGTGCTGGGCAGTTTTATTTAACCCAACTATTGTTTAAAAATTACTATATGGCTGGCTTAAAATGAACCCAAAATAGATTGGAAATTAAAAATTAGACACATAATTACTAGAGGCAACAATAATAATCAAAAGGTGAACATTTATCATACGCAATTTAATAAATGTTTGTTTAGTAATATTCATTAAACTTAATTATAAAATGTTCATGTATTAAACAAATTAATAAATGTTAATTTCTAACATATTTTGGGTTCATTTTAAGCAAGCAAAATAGTCTTTTTTTTTTTTTTTTTAACAATAGTTGAGTTAAATAGCAGGTTGGGCAAACATTTAACCCAACTGCTGGGTTTGTCCATTTTTAACCCAACTTGGGTTGTTTTTAATCCAGCATTTTTTAGAGTGTAACTGTAATAGGCACTGTAGAAGGCAAATATTTATACAAGAAGAGTGTAGACCTACAAATGACATAAAACCTTTAATTTCACTTGTTTGATAAATATTTCTATTATCCATTTTCATGAAGAATTATTTATTTTGCTTCTGTTTTGCATTTATTTTGTTTGTTTTCACCCAGTATTTCTATATGGAGGAAACATTATTTGTGCTATGCTCTTTGTGTGGATCCAGTTTCTGGTTTTAATACCCTTTAGCATTTGAAATAGAAACTTAAGAAAATGAGACAAAAAGCCGAGTACAAAAAAAAGACAATGCTTTTAATTCTGAAAATCCATGACAAAAAAAATAAAAATGCTCCCTGACTTAATACAAATGTTTACATGGAGATTAAAAAAAAACATAAAACCTATACAAAAGTATGGGTCCTGCCCCGTTTTTATACATTTGGAAAGTACTACATAATTTACCTTCTAAATGAACAAGAATCTCCTTCTATTAAATACTGTCATAATTTAAAGCAAATGACATTATACTGCTATTCACATAACTGCTGTCCCAAAATAGGAATTGTCTCAACAATATAAAATTCTCTTGTGGTTTAAAATAGATATAGTCTCTCTCTCTCTTTTTTTTACATGTGCCTCTTCATGTGCAGGGCCAGGTGATCTGAGCGGGAGAAAGCTCTCTCGCACAGGTGGCACTGAAACGGCCTGTGTCCGGTGTGTTTCCTGTAGTGACGCGTCAACTCATCTGACCTGGCGAACTTCCAGCCACAGCCTTCCCAACTGCAGTGGTAGGGTTTCTCACCTGTGAACACAACAAGGGAAAACATTTATTAGCTACTGTGTACAGTTATAAGCAAGAAATGAAGTAAAAACAACATGTAAAATCAAACTCCACCACATACCTGTGTGCGTCCGCATGTGCGCTTTCAAATGGGAGCTTTTCGTGTACGTTTTCCCACATCCGGGGAATTCACAGCTGTGCGTCGCAGTCCGTTTTCGTGCCCATGACCGACGCCCTCGTTTTGGCTTTTTGTCTTCTGGGTTTAAAAATCCCAGGAGCGGTGAGGATGGTGGAGTCAGCATCACACCTGGCATGGCCGGGTGATTTGCCCGCAATGGTTCGCTAAACATGTTGTAATGTCCGTGATACTGTTGATGCTGGGCGTACTGAGGAGGAAAAGGCGCGCTATTCATGAACTGCTGTTGATGTGCAATGTCAATGTGATGGTGAGAGTTCATCTCTGTTAGGATGCAGTCTTTCCTCCCTAAAATGTCCCGAGGTACATCTTGTTGCACGTGATGCCCATAAGGCATCGCGCGCTGGGGTTCTTGTCCGTAATAATGACCCGCGTAGTCGTTCACCATCATGCAGGATTGCTCGTGGTTTTCAGTTTTTATTTTGTATCCCACGTTATTGGAATTGGGCACGTGTGCCTGGTTTCTAGAGTTTAGAGCCCTTAGTTCAGTGTACTCCAGTCTGTCTAAATGTCCTTTTAAACTAAACTCATGCGAGTCGCCAGGATAATTCATGTCTGAGGTAAACAACTCGGCTACCAGACTGTGGCCGGGACGTGTGGTGAAGTTGTTGCCACAATAAGCGTTCGGCGTCGGGTGACATCCATCGCTGTCGTACACAGTACTGCAGCTTTCCGGCGACTCCGGTAGAGAATATGCGGGCGGAGGTTGCGCTGAGTTGTCAATGTCAGATGTGACAGAGTTGGACAGAATGAACTCTAGATCCAAAAATTTGGAAAGTTCGTCCTCGTCTTTGGTCAAAGGTGGAGATTCGACAATGCTGAACTCCACTTCGATGAGGGGTCTCAATTCTCCAGCCGTCGAGCTCGTCTTTGTTGGCTCAACTTTCCAGTCCTGAGGGGGAAAACACATTCGGGTTAGACTGCTTTCTCAGGTGATAGTCTTTTTTTTTTAAGGTTAAAGTCATATTTATAAAGATGTAGCATTACATAAACATTGTGTAGGCGAAATTATATAGACTTCCATGGAGTGTCAACTTCACCACATTAACTATTTTGGATTCACAACACGGCCAACACGTCAACTATCTTTCGTTATTTTAACAAAAAAAAAATTAATTTAAATATAATGACAGTATTTATGTTTTTCCAATGTAGATACAATAATAGTAATCGTTAATAAGTTGCTTTGGTTTCTTCCTCAGTTTGTATTCGTTATATTTACCATGAACTAACTTGTAACTCCTGCGAATATTTGTTAAACATAAGCTAATTCAAAAGACATTTTAAATATACCTTAAAACTTAAATGAAAAGTTGAACTCACCCGAACAATTTCAGACTGCTTTTCGTCTAAAATCTGGTTGCTTGAAAAAGTATTTATCGAAGGCAACATCGCATCTGCAAGAGCCATGTTGCAAATGTTAGGGCACTCAGTAGCTGTTCAGTCTCATTCAGTCCGACACAGACAATGCGTCTCTAATACGTTTGACTGGCTACCTACCTGTCCCATTATAAGGAGGGTCTGAGTGTCGTGTGGGCGTGATCTCATGACGTTGGTCATGTAGTTGTAGCCTATCAAGTAGGCTATTTACTTAACAACATGTAAATATTGTCAAAGCACAAATGATTATTTGGCTTATAATTAAACGTCTAATTAATAAAACATAAAATGAATCTACTTATTCCAATAAATTATGAAGACTACTTCCTCTAAAATGTGCACGCTGAACCTGCTTTTGCAGTTTCATTGCAAATATCTTACATCACTCCATATTTCATAATAATTAGGTTCATTGCATATGATTGTTTTGATTCAGAACTTTCAAATCCAAATAATTTTCTTTAAGAATGTAAGCGGCATTTCGAATTTGTTATTCATTTGATGTTTTTTCCCCCCCAAAAAATTCTGAATTGTGTAATCTGAGTGCTGAAGGGGGCGCCACAAACCCCCTTCTTGTATTTTATTGGAGGGCCAGTCAAACAGTATTATTTTGGTAAAATATTTAACAAAATCTATTAAAAAGTGTTGAAAATATTCAATATAAATTATTTATTATTATTTATTTTAGGGTCTATATTAAAGGTGTGTGTGGTAGCCGAAACAATGCTTGATATAACATTGCAAACAAAACAAAATGTTTCATAAGGACAACAGAAATCATAGGCTAAATTAATTACTATTAAAACAAACATATACAAAAAGGAGCCAAATGTTTCAATCAACCAGCCACATTACTGTGAGTTTCACCTCTTCATTCGTATTAAAATGGAGCTGATCTCATGTGTCTGATATAAGTATTAATTTACCCAGATCGAACTCCTGCTTAATTAGCATTTGAAAAAGTAGCTGTAAAATCTCGGAGCCATCGAAACAACATGATAATCTCAATGTTCAACAATGCAGGTACATGTTAGTTAATGATCTCTGAGTCAATAGACCTCCGCTTTCAGTTGATTAAAATGTAAATGAATGGCCTAATGCTCTCGGGCTTATGTTTGGAGACAAGGGGCAGGTTTAACCAATATAGCCTACTCTATTCCACCTGATGCCTTCGATACGTGCGCAGCTAAAGTGTAGGTAGAATACAAAATACTAGACATTTTATTTCAAAATGGCATCAAATAGACTTCTTTTATGGCTGGATGCTGAATATGTGCACGGCGAAACGTTTTGCGCGTGCTGATTCTTCTGTTCTGTGTGCGCAAACCATCTGATTGTGTCGGTTTATATAGTCCAGTTATTTTTACCCTTTCTACGTAATTCAGATTCCGGTACAATCGCATTGTCTGGAGAGAGAGAGAGGTGGAAATGGAAATGGATAGAATTTCCTGAAATACAAAGGGTGTCCTTTCCTCCCATCACAAGCTGAGTAAAGTTTATTTTAATTGTAAAAATGTACAACTGAGACGGCAACAGACGTGCGAAATCTCCAAGATAGAACCTGATGTTCACACTTCTGTGAAGAATACATTATACATAAAAATATATTATTTGTTTAATGTTTTAGCATATGCTAGGCCTGTTTTAAAACATCAAAACTGCATAGTGTTATAGTTTATTATTATTTATTTTGTTATTTAACCGCTATGTGATACCATAAAATTTTCCAAATAGGCTATATTTTTGAATGTATTTGTCTATGAGCCTTGAGCGCCGTGTCCTCATATGAAAGGAACGAGAGATTTGTTTCGTTTTTTTTTTTTTCCTTTGTTGTTTTCTAAACACAATTAAGGAGATTGCAGATTGGCAGACAGGACACAGTCTTCCCGGAGACATTCAGCTGTATTTACAAGATGCCTAATGTGGCCAGAGAAATTGTTTCACTGTCCACTTTAACTGAAGCTAGATTAACATTATGGATAAAAATGCGCGTCTTTTTAAAGGTAAACAGATTTGTCCACATTTCAAATATTTTATGAAGAGAATAAAGTATTGATGCGACGGGACGGGAACATAAACAAATCCCATAAATAAAATATTTTAAGAAAAATCTCGTAATATGTGCATTTCACTTTTTTTTGTAACAATATTATCTCGTTCATCAGCGCTTCTCACCATAACACTGACAAAACATTTTTGTTTTAGTGACTTTACAATGTTTATAGTTTTACAATATTGTAAAGGAAAAAAAAAGTTTGTTTTTCCTCCTTAAAATGAAATGAGATCTATGCCCATTGATATATGAGTTGTGTTTACTTTGCATAGACTTACTTAGAATTTCCTTCTTGGTTTTTACAGCATTTTCCTAATAATACATTCAGAAAAAAATTATACTGCATTTGTTAGATTAGAGTATACAGCTTTAATAGACTGCACTACATTGTAATCTAATTAAACTTTGCTTTCAACACATCAGTAGAAACACACACACACACACACAGAGAGAGAGAGAGTAATTGGCTTTTGATGATATATTTAACAGAAAAATTATACTCATTAGCCATAATGGACTGAAGCTGTCTGATCAACACTTCACTTGCATTTATTTTCTAAATAAAAACATTTAATAATGTTTGTGTAAAACAAACCATGTTTTTTAACAGATAAAGCAGCAGCAGATTAGTGAGTATTTAGTCTGTCCAAGACATGCATGCTTTTTTTCTTGCATTTCTAGGGAGATCAGATAAGGAAAATGTTGATTTTATGAAGGAACACAATTCCAGAGTCTCCACCCATACACACTTATGGCTTGTGAATGATACGTGAGCTTTGTCGAGTATATATGTGCATGTTTACATATAACTGTTTACATGTATGTGCATGTATAATGGCTTCATTTTTTCCCCCTTTTTTTGCATTGAGGTTCATCTTCAGTTTACATAACATGAACTTTGTTGCACTGATACATGTAAATGAGATTGTGATACAAAACAATCAAGTAGAGCTGCAGCTACTTCACACACGGATGGACAATCAAACACTGACCCAATATTCCAGCCTGAATTCATGCATACAGAGCTATTTATCACTGTTGTATTAAAGGCAAACAGGCATGTTGTAGCAACACTCCTTAAGACATGTTGAGAAGAAGTGCCTTTTAGGGTACACAGGTTTCTTCATCACTTGTTAAAAAAACAGACACTTGTTCTACCTCCCCATTTTGCTGCTTAATGTAGTGACTAATAGCTGAGTCAGTCGCCACACACCCACAATCAGTTGTTTCCATAAAATAAAATAAAAAATCTGGATCTCCTGCTTATGCTTACTGATTACATTGTTAAATTCATATACAAACATGTTCAATACTGCAGAAACCTTATAAACATTCCATTGTTTATGGCATATGCCATATATTATAGTATATAACTGAATTTCATTTCATTAGAAAATCCTTGCAATTAAAACAGAAGATCTGCTCCTTTCCCTTTCATTGTTCTGTGGTGTCTAAGTGCAGGTAATTACCTATCGCTCACCGACTCAACCACCCAGACAAATTTGTATGGACATAGGAGCAAATATTTGTGTCCACTGCAACGACCACCATCAGAGTTGTCCACTCGATCTTCCTGTGCTTGTCTAGCACACAAGAACGACAAAAGGACGAGTCCTTTCACTTCCACTGGACCGTGATAAAGACCCACTGCAGAATCTCAGACAAGGCAAGGTACAGGTGAGGACAAAACCTCTAGTGACTCAAAGGTGGTCTGAACGGCCGCGGGGCTAGTGTAACCACAAAGAGCAGATGAACCGAGACTCTCCAACTAAAAAATTAATCAAGTTATACTGATGCCAAGCTGATGTATGCACATTAACCAAATAATGGTATTTACTGTGGCTGATGGCCTCAATCGCCTTACCCTCCGTTTGTCTTCCTGTACTGGCTTTTCATTTCGAATTTCAATTACAATCTAATCTAGAGTCTCCTGAATAGTAATTATCCCCCATCACCAGAACAGGAGGAGAAACCCAACGTTATCTAACATAAATACTCTCCAGTGAATAATCTGAAAAGGAACAGTGTACCTTTGCTAATTTATCAAAGGAGAAAACAGCACATGGTCTACCAAGGGTGTGGACCAGGGATATGGATAATCATGGGAAAAGAAAAGGAAAAATATGACAGTGTGAAATGTGAAGCCTGAAATCTGATGTAATTATTTATGCAATACTTTCAAAAAAATTCCAGATGTGAAATTTTTGTAGGAAGTGTATAGACAAAAGAGCTTTTCGATGTGATTATTAGTTCAAATTTACTCGTTAAGAAAGTAACATCATATAGAATTATATATTTACATCAATATCAAAAATTTTCCAACAAAAGTCCACACAGTTAAGTGCCACTGTAATTTCCAGTAGCTGCTCAGTCTCTCCCACTCACTGCTCCATGTCTCTCATCTCCCCTGGAGGCTTCTTTGTCTCCAAGTGTAATTGCTTCTCTCTGCTTTGGAGCAACTCTTGTCTGGGGACACAAAACTTGTCTCTGTGAATGACTGCATGTGTCTGGGGTCAAAAGTCCACAAGAGAAGCCGTTCCATACAACCCTGTGCTTCCACATGCCAGACAAGGTTGAAGAAATATTTACAAAAAGGTGTTCTTCCCTTTTCTTTTTCTTTTTTTTTTGTACTTTCCAAACAGAATTCTGTGACTCATTCATACTCAGTCATCAAGAACTATATGTGCATGCCAAGGACAAATGTATTAGTAATTAAAATGAGTATATAAGTCATTTACATGCACTTTGCTGTAAAAACTTAAAGGGATCAATCACCCAAAAAAAAGAAAATTCTGTAATTTTTTTAGCCTCATAAGCCCGAGAGCATTAGGCCATTTGTTTTAAACTTTTATGACTTTATGTCTTACGTGCAACACAATTAAAGATATTTAGAAAATTTCTCAGTGTTTTACTTCTTTTTTCAGTGTACTTTTTTTTCTTTACATATTCAGACAGTTGTGGCCTAAAGCCCAGGACACACCAAGCCAACGATCGGCTGTCGGGCAACATTGGAACGTTTTTAAGTGTCGGCCGATGAAGTTTTCCCAGTGTGTTCTGCACCGTTGGCTCTAGTCGGATGCCGTCGGGTTTTTTGGGCCGATTCAGCATGTAGAATCAGCATCAGCTGTCGGGCGACAGAGGGAACTCTGATTGGCTGTTCAGTTTAGTGAACGAGTCGAAGCGCGAGAATAGCAGCAAAAGAGCGAGCAAACAAGTCAAGGCGTTACAGACAGAAGTCTGTTCTAATTTTATGTCGTGTTCCTGGGTGAATGTTTAATAATAACATGAGCCGAGAGGAATGTAGAAAATGATCAGCGTGAATGATATTCAAAATGGTAAGCATGCTCTGCTTTGTTTACGGTTTGTGTATCTGCAGCCTGCAGTGCCGGTCTCCCTTTCTGAATTAAATAGTCAGCTGTCTTCTTACACGCAGGCGCAGAACGCGGGTGCTGGCTGACAGTCGGCTGTAGTTCTCTTGACAGGTTCACATGCAGTTTTTTTGCCCAGATAGTGCTAGTTCTTTGGCAACGGTTTGGTGTGTCCCTACCCTAATGGTTAGAGAGTCGGACTTGTAACCCAAAGGTTGCGGGTTCGAGTCTCAGTACTGGCAGGAAATGACGGTGGGCAGCGATCTCTTTGACTCATTACCCAAAAATGAGGTGCCCTTGAGCAAGGCACGTAACCCCCAATCACTCCCAAGGTGCCGCAGCAAAAATGGCTGCCCTTTGCTCCAGGTGTGTGTGTGTGTGTGTTCAATACTCACTGCTGTGTGCTTGCACTTGGATGGGTGAAATGCAGAGCACAAATTCAGAGTGTGGGACACCATTGGCCACACGTAACGTCACTTTTCACTTTTCTATTCCTTTATGTATGCACAAGACTGAGACTTTTTGTTTTTGTTGTGTAGGTTATCTCTGAAATGTTTTCCTGAAAAACTGAACAGCCAGGATACAATGAATTGAACATCAAATCTGGAAATCGACCAGCAAAAACATTTTTATACAGAAAAAATTATCTATTGTCATCACACATTCCATCAAACAATCAGCAAATGTTATTGGTTTGTGTGTCTTTATGCATGTGAGTGGTCGTTTTGTAAAACTCCAATAGTTTTGACATCTGAATAAGAGGGGAAAAAACACTCAGCTTAAAGAAATAACACCTGCCCATGAAACGACAGCTTTTGTCCATCTGCACATGGTGGGCAATGTTTTGATTCATCAGGGGTGACTTCTAGTGTAAAGAATGTGGGAAAACGCACTGGAGGGAAACCCGTGCTATGAGCTCACCTGTCTATGTAATGCCTTTCACTTCTGACAGACCTGCACTCTGCCATTGTCATTGCCCTCTCCTTGTCCATTCATCCATTGACGTAAAATAAACGGACAATGGGAATAAATGGAAGTGCTCGACACGATCTGTGAACGTTAAGGAGAGAACCTCTGATTACAGCGCTACCGAACAACCACAGTCTGTGCGCAAAGTAAATAAATGCCATATTTTTGCGGCTACATCAGTGTCAGATATTGATCAGCTGTGTGATTACAGCCCTCGCACTTTCTCCTATTGTAACAGGTTGGGCTCAACAAGCCGTAGCATTTCACATAATATCCCTGGAAAGAGAAAAACAATGTTGCGTATTGTGTAACCAAAACATAGCGTCAGTACCTGCAGGCTTTCAACCCAAAAATGAGCACAACAGAAGACTTGCTGCATGTATGAAATAGACCTGCTATTGTGAGTGACACTACTTGAGTTTCCTGCACAATGTGTACGGCACAGTCTCCGTAAGGTGACCCAACTGGGGCAGTTTATCAGTTAGCACCCTGGAGGTGAGAGAGAGAAAAAAACATGTTTATCAACAATTATTTATCACTTTAAAATAGTCACCTGTTCTTAATCCATTTACAATAAGCGACCTCTCTCTATATGGAGCAGTGTGTCCTTTGGCTAAACCTGAATTTAAAGAACCAAACACAAATTATGTGCTTGGGAGATCTCAGATATCAAATTGCCATTTTAACATTTAAATGTCCCTACACTCTAAAAAATGCTGGGTTAAAAAAACCCAAGCTGGGTAAAATATGGACAAACCCAGCAGGTTGGGTTAAAAGGCACCTATTATGCCCTCTTTCACATGATGTAATATAAGTCTCTGGTCTGGTCNACAAATTATGTGCTTGGGAGATCTCAGATATCAAATTGCCATTTTAACATTTAAATGTCCCTATGCACACAAGTTTGGTATGAATATCTTTACACCATTTAGTAGTTCTCAACTAAAACACCCAGACACCAGCATGAGGCCGCATTCATTAATTCCTCCTTTGTTTGCAATGGAGAGCTCCTTGCAAATGATTTGTGGGATCAGACTGCGAACATCGTCATTTGCACTCTTAATGAGATTAAAAAGATATTAATCAGAATTACCAGGCTAATTAAGTAGAACTAATTAACCATTATCAGAGTGAGGTCATTAACGTATTTCACAGCCAAATATTTGAGGCAAATAGTTGCTATGGGATTTTAACACTTAGGTTTAGTCTAGTCCTGGGCTGGACTTACATGACAACTAACAAATTACCGCTGAAAAGAAACCGCATGCTGTGAGCAGCATGTTCAGACTCACAATCTTAAAATACTCTCCACACATCAGTCAAACCAACTGGTACAATTATCAGTGATTCATTCTGCAGTAAAAATGGCCCAATCACCAAATGCAAATATAACTTCCCTGGTAAGCGTTTGGTTGACTTCTATTTCACTCCTTTTGTGTGAAAATTCATTTTTCTACTTTAATATGCTTGCTCATGACAAGCAGACATTCAGGAAAAGCCCTACTCTGACAGTTAGCTTAGTTTTCGAAGCAATCCTGGGTGTTTTCGAGCTTAAACAGGTGGAACTAGTCCTGCATTGGCTGTTAGCAATCAGGTCTTTGAGCTGCTAATAACTCTGAGACTCCAGGGAGCCTAACAGTTGGTTCACACTCACCATAGGCTCGTTCACACCTGACTGGACAAGACCGGGCTGCTCTGTCGCATCATTTACTCACCCTCGCATTGTTACAAACTTTTATGACTTACTTCTTTTGTGGAACACAAAATAAGACATTTTGAAGAACTGTTTTGTCCATATGAAAGTCAATGGGGTCCAAAACGACACTGAATCCCATTTACTTTCAATGTATGAACAAAAATACATTATCCAAAATATCTTCTTTTGCGATCCACAGAAAAAAAGAAGGTCATACAGGTTTAACACAACATGAAGGTGAGTAAATTATGACAAAAAAAACAAACTATCACTATCCCTTGAAATGTGCAATCCTCTAAACTTCTCTCAGGCATGAAATGGTAATGTTGTAAAGTACTATCAGGTATAATCATCATCATTACCATACCAAATAGTAATGTTAATGAAGTATAATCTGGCAGGAATAATCTCAGTTTTTGTATTCATATGCAAGCAATTAGCGAAATATCTGCTTCAAAAGCAGCACCGAAACCAAAAGACCAGTGGTCCTTGTGCAAATTCCCCAACACTATTCTGCACCTCAAATAGGAGTTTCTGTTTGGCACAAGTCATCTTCTCTTTTCCCTGCGCTGATGTCAGTATATAGCCAAGCAGGATAAGACTACAGCAGGCAGAGCGAGAGAACTCCCTGGAAACATAGCAGGACTATTATCTACAGGGGTAAAGGGTGGTCTTCCCGACACACACATCTCAGGAATTCCTGACATGGACTAATGCCAGGTCAGCCAGGAGCCACACCAACAATAATCTACTTTCAATTTGTCTGCTGAGAGTAAAAGAAAGAGAAGGCCAAGCGTACGTTTCTGTGGGAGAAATGGAGCTTGGCGACGAGCCCTCTCACGTGGCAGAGACCTAAATTGAACCACCCTAAATTGCCTAAAGACATCTACTGTCAGAAGGACAAAGGCATAAAGGAAAAATGAAAGAAGGAGGACGTTATTAAAATATGTTGCATGTGCTTGCAACATTTTCACAGAGCTTATGTTAATAATAATACAAAATTGAATTAATGTAAACAATCTAAAAATAGTGCTATGTTCAGCTTTTCCATGGTATTTTACATTATTGGCAACATCTCCTTACAAACAATAATAAAATAATAAAGTGCATATGTGCTGCTACACCACCTGCTACATACAGTACTTTTATCCTGCAAGAAGAATACATTAAATTGATCAAACATGACAGTAAAGACTGTTACATTATTACAAAAAAAAACCATTTCTAATAAATTTTCTTTTGAACTTTCTATTTGTGACCCTGGAACACAAAACCAGTCATAAGTCACACGGGTATATTTGTAGCAATAGCCAACAATACATTGTATGGGTCAAAATTATTGATTTTTCTTTTATGCCAAAAATCATTAGGATATTAAGTAAAGATCATGTTCCATGAAGATATTTTGTAAATTTCCAACCGTAAATATTCAACAAATTGACCCTTATGACTAGTTTTGTGGTCCAGGGTCACATTTATCAAACAATGCTGAAAAAATGTAGCATGGTTTCCACTAAAATATTAAACTGTTTACTACATTGATAATGATAAAAAAAAAACTCTAAAGCACCAAATCAGCATATTGAAAATGAAACTTTTAGACTTGACTAAAAATAAAAACTTACAAAAACAAATTATCTATGTGATTGACATATATTAAAAAGGCATCACTTGTTTCATACAGATGCTACAGCGCAGTAGTTTATTTTCCCCAGGATATGAGGGTACTGAGTCCATCAGAGATAAGAGTGTCTGAGCTGGCCCTAGTCTCAGTTGTTCTTCAACAGTCAGATAACAGCATTTCACAAGCCTCAGGTCTTTAATAATAAGATAGTGGAAGTTTAGCCCTTGGTGGGATAAGCAGTGGAGCTTGTTGATCACAGATGATCTGATGGCACAAGACCACAAGATCTGGAAACTAGAGTTCAAGGATGAGTTCTGAATGAAAATTTCCTGATAATTTACTCACCCTCATGCCATCCAAGATGTTTATGTCTTTCTTCAGTCGAAAAGAAATTAAGGTTTTTGAGGAAAACATTCCAGGATTTTTCTCCATATAGTGGACTTCAGTGGGGTTGAAGATCCAAATTACAGTTTCAGTGCAGCTTCAAAGGGCTCTACATGATCCCAGATGAGGAATAAGGGTCTTATCTAGTGAAACGATTGGTGATTTTCTAAAGAAAATAGAAATGTATATCCTTTTTAACCACAAATGCTCGTCTTGCACTAGCTCTGCGATGCACCATGAATTAAGTAATCACATTGAAAGGTCACGCATCACGCAGCGTGAGGTAGGGCGAAAAAAACTCATTTTTGTCCTCCAATTTCAAAACCGTCCAACATCGTTTTACCTTTTTTTCTAAAGGGCGTTTGACTTAGTCTTTACACGTTCGCTTTGTAGACAATGGATTGGTACTTCCACCCTCATCACGCTTGACCTTTCAACGTGATTACATAATGTGTGGCGCAGAGCTAGTGCAAGATGAGCATTTGTGGTTAAAAAGTATATACATTTGTATTTATTTATTTTTTTTAGAAAATGACCAATCGTTTCACTAGATAAGACCCTTATTCCTCATCTGGGATCGTGTAGAGCCCCTTGAAGCTGCACTGAAACTGCAATTTAGACCTTCAACCCATTGCACCCCAGTGAAGTCCACTACATGGAGAAAAATCCTGGAATATTTTCCTCAAACACCTTAATTTATTTTCAACTGAAGAAAGACATAAACATCTTGGTTGACATGGGGGTGAGTAAATTATCAGAATTCTGAAGTGAAGTAATCCTTCACAATATATTCATGTTTTTTCGCAAAAAAAAAGAAAAACTTGTTAATTGATCAAATTGACTTCAACTGCCCTGGTTGGGTCATCTTACCAAGACATTGTACAGGAAAGTGAGTACGGTTGAAGTGATGTCCATCTGTATCATGTATATCTGTGCCAGGCGTTCTCACCACATGGTCAGCAGGGTAAGAACAGGAAACCAGATGAAGCTTCCTCAACGTTCAGGGTGGCAAGTATATCAGTCCATTCTGAGAAAAGCGAGAGTGTACTTCACACATCTATGAGCTGAGAGAGTCTGAGGTGTTATCTCTCCATCCCCTCTTGTGTTTCCGTTAGAGTATATCAGCCCGCCTTTGGTCACTCTGGTCTGTAGTGAAGTGATTACTGCTGATTAAACTTTAACAGAGCAATATGCTGTAAGGTGCTGGACTGAGGAACAGGCTGTCACAAGAGGGACCGGACCTGCTGTTCCTTTGACCTCGAATCGGTAACACTTTACAATAAGGTTTCATTAGTTTACATTAGTTAACTACTTTAGTTAACATGAACTATGAATGAACATACTTCTACAGCATTACAGGCAATTGGAACTAACTATGGAAGCCTGTTTACATCTAATAATAATAATAATAAACACTAATTGTGACTTTATACACTATAACATTCAAAAGTTTGGGGTCATAAAAAGTTTTTTTTAAAATAAATTAATACTTTCATTCAGCAAGAATGCATTAAATTGATCAAAGACGACAATAAAGACTTTTATTATTACAAAAATGTCTATTTCAGATAACTGTTGCTGTTTTGAATTTTCTATTCAAGGAATCATGAAAAACATGTATCACAGTTTCCACATTAAAAAATCTTACCAACCCCAAACTTTTTAATGGTAGAGTTCCTTGCATTAACAACCTTATTTCTCAGAATTACTTTTTTTTTCACATAAATATTTATATTTCACAATTGCGACTTATATCACACAGTATTTTATACACTCTAAAAACTGCTGGGTTAAATATGGACAAAACCAGGGATTGGGTTGTTTTCACCCAGCCATTTTTTTCAACCAATTTTGGATTTATTTTTTTAGCCAGCAATATAGTAATATAGTAAAAGGCGTGTTTTTGCTCACCCCCAAATAGGGGCAAATTTGTGGGGTATTTTAAGCTGAAACTTGACCAGACCAGAGACTTATATTACANTCCTTGCATTAACAACCTTATTTCTCAGAATTACTTTTTTTTTCACATAAATATTTATATTTCACAATTGCGACTTATATCACACAGTATTTTATACCTCAAAAAGTAAATGTATTTTGTAATTTAAACTTTATCTTATACTCACCTTTTTATACTTTTTACTCAGAGGTGGAAATGGGCTTCAAATGTAAATGGTGTATATTTTAATCCAACATTTATAGTCTCAAATCCTGTGCTCTCTAAAGATGGGTGGCTCCACACAGGTGTCAAAGTGTAAGCGAAAAAAAAAAAGAACCAACAAACTTCCTCATCAAACTAATACTATTATAAATGCAGGACAGTAAAAGGGTCAGTTTTGTCTAGTGTTACTCATAAACTGATCTCTATGTCTTTTAATCTGGTAGACAATGTACTATATTCTAATGTAGATCTAATGGTTTTCTATTTGATTCATGAGAAAGTGTAGGCCGCTGTCTCCTTTGTACAGACACTGGAGTGTAGGAGCCATGCCTGAATTGGTATTTCAGGTCCCTAGTGTCCTGCAAATGAGTTGTGACAGGCATATGACACAACCGGGAGCTCAAGCAACCTCTTAAACAAACAGACCAGCAGCAACAGCGTGCCAGTTCCCATCACGGACCACACAACTCGACCGGACCCAGCTCACTGCACATCGCCTTTTTCCACAAGTCCTCGAAATGGCGCCTGTGATAAAGATCGAGCAGGACCACATGAAGAGAAAAAACCAACAACTAATTACACTATTACTGCTGCAGGTTGTGATAAAGTTCCCAATCGCAAAATGTTCACAGCCACTGGCAAAAATGTTTTCTTTTGTGCTTCCCCCCTAAATGTGGCACATGCTGGCATCCTGCACGACGACAACAAACATCCTGTCAGAACCATGATAGCTCTAAATAAACATGACATGTAATGTATGTGTATATACTGCAATTGTCTTCATAGATATTTGTTACAAAAACATGACTGGAAAATGTAAGCGGATTTTAAATATTTGGGAATCTTGTTTTCACCCTTGGAATGTGTGGATAAGGAAAAGGAAAAAAAATGTTTAGGAATACAATATGCATCCTAATGTGAAATGAGCTTTTGTGGGGTGGTTTACTATTATATGCAGTTCCTTGCATTATCCGACAGCTACAGATTAATAAAGGGCCAAAACATTTAAAAATATTCCAACGTCATTAAAGTTGTTGATTATTCATGTCTTTCTCAGAATTGTTGACTCATTCATATGAATGAGCCTGTGATCTTATCATCTGCTTTCAAGTGTTCAAACAAGTCTTATCAATACACCATGCCATCAAGTCACGCTAAAAGTTTTTCACAGTGCTAATGTTTTCATTATTTATATATATAAAAAATATATATATATATATAATTACTATTACTATTTTAAGCTCATCAAGACTGCATTTATTTGATTAAAAATGCAGAAAAAACAGTAATATTGTCAAGTATTATTACAATTTAAAATAATGGCTTTCTATTTTAATATACTTTAAAATATAATTTATTTATGTGATGCAAAGCTGAATTTTCATCAACCATCACTCCAGTCTTCAGAGTCACATGATCCTTCAGAAATCATTCTAATATGCTGATTTGATACTCATTTATTATCATTGTTAGAAACAGTTAATATATTTTTTGGAACATGTGATACTTTTTTTTAGGATTTGAATAAGTTAAAAAGAACAGCATTTATTCAAAATAGAAATCTAACAATATAAGTCTTTACTATCATAAATATTTTTTAATAAAAATATTAAGCAGCACAACTGCTTTCAACATTGATTTGAATCATTTTGAATCAGCACATTTCTGAAGGATCACGTAACACTGTAGACTGGAGTAATTTTATATATATATATATACAGTGCCCTCCACAATTATTGGCACCCTTAGTAATTATGAGCAAAGGCGGCTGTGAAAATAAATCTGCATTGTTTATCCTTTTGATCTTTCTTTCCAAAAATTCACAAAATTATAACCTTTCATTGAAGGAAAATAATTGAAAGTGGGGGGAAAATCACATTATGAAATAAATGTTTTTCTCCAAAACATGTTTTGTTTCTGGATGAGAGCAGAGTATTTTTCTTGAAATCGTCCGGAACAACTTGAGGGGATGTAGGTTCTGTTTGATAATTTTTTTTAGGCTTTCTGAAACTCAAGACTCAACTAATCTCTGCAATTCTCCAGCTGTAATCCTTGGAGAATCTTTGGACACTCAAACTTTCTTCCTCTCCGCGCATTAGGACGATTTAGACACACGTCCTCTTCCAGGCAGATTTGTAACATCTTTAGTTGATTGGAACTTCTTAATTATTGCCCTGATGGTGGAAATGGGGATTTTCAATGCATTAGCTTTTTTCTTATAGCCATTTTCTATTTTGTGAAGCTCAACAATCTTTTGCTGCACATCAGAACTATATTCTTTGGTTTTTCTCTTTGTGATGAATGATTAAGGGAATTTGGCCTTTGTGTTTACACATATTTGTACTCCTGTGGAACAGGAAGTCATGACTGGACAATTTCATTCTCCTAGTCACCCTGGTGTGCTAAAAAATTTAAATATGAATGGGAATATACTTCAGAGATATTTTACTCATAAGAATTTCTAGGGGTGCCAATAATTGTGGCCAACGTGTATTGGAGAAAAACATTTATTTCATAATGTTATTTTCCCCCCAATTCCAATTGTTTTACTTCGATGAAAGGTTAGAATTTTGTGAATTTTTTAATGAAAGATCAAAAGGATAAACAATGCAGATTTATTTTCACAGCCGCCTTTGCTTATATTTACTAAGGGTGCCAATAATTGTGGAGGGCACTGTATATATATATATATATAATTTACTATTTGTTAGTTTTTGTACTGTATAAAACTAGCTAGAATTTTTAAAATTGACACGGAATATCCAAAAAAAACGATTTGGTAGACAATTAGCTACAAATAAAGGTAAATACATAATTTGGCAGGTGAAGCAACAGACCTGCTAAACACTTCCTTGTTAAACCTCTGTTTTGTTCACAAGGATCTGTATTGCGTGCAAAGGCAATCAGAGAAGTGCATTAGCATAACTGAAAAGGTGTCCCTCTGCATACGTGATGACATACACTGTAACATTTGGACTGATATTACATCCACAATCTAGAGTTACACTCTGCTCCCTGTTATGCAGATATTTCCCGCCTAAACCCTGCTGTAGGCAGTCAGTATCTAGTGGCGGGACGCAAAAGGCTGCTAGAGAAGCCTCTTCTCCATCCCTGAAGAACCTGCTGCAGTACAGACTGTTTGTCTTAATGTACTACATCCCCTGCCAGCACCTCGAGGCAAACACAGCCATAGTATTTTTTCTATATGAAGGTCTCCCAGGTGCCTGAAACCATATAGTGCATCTTACAAAAGGTAATTAAAAAGAGCAAAAGCATGCACACAGAAACTGTAATGCAAGTCCACTCCTTTCAGAGACCTGTTTTGTAACCGCTGTCTGAGGGGTAAACGGATCTGCGGTGGCCTGGCTGAGATCGAGGAGGAGGGGGGCGGGCGATTAAGGATGCCTCCGGGGCATGAAGCAGGATAACCAGGCGAAGATTATTCATCTCACTGTGAGAAAATCCAAAAGCTATGGCATGGCGACACCCCACCCTCCCTGTCTACGGAGCACGGTTACCTGCTCCCACATACTCTGCTCTTTGACAGTTTGGTCCAGAATACACTGGCCAAGAGTCTTCTGTATCCTCAGGCACTTTATTGGTTCCAGTGTCTAAGAAGTAATTCAGTGATATGGACAATGCAATACTACATTAAGTAAGGAATAACTTCCTGAGACTCGCCAATTTTTTTTCATCTTCTGTAGAAAATGTTCTGATTGTCTTTTATTTCTTAATACATGTTGCAAATACTACTGTCATTAAAATACTAATTTGTGTTTTTCAGAGATACCAAATTTTGGGAAGTTTAACTATGAATACCTTCTTTGTAAAATATTTTTATAAAGTATTCCTTTATAACAATGAAATAAATAAACAGAGTTTTATATATATATATATTCAGTTATTTATTTAAACAGAGTAAAATATGTTTATATAGGTTATATATATATACACATTTATATAATATTTATATAATAATTATTTTTACACT
>RJVU01044706.1:2010338-2023169 GCA_003731715.1 Anabarilius grahami
CATATAATATTTGTATATATCAAATATACAAATATTTTACAGAAGAATGACCCCATTTAATATAACAAGTTATATTTGAAGTTGGCATGAACTGGATTTAATTTGAATAACTGGTATTAAAACTGTTATACCCTGTAAATGTTGGAACCGTTATACAATCCCTTAGAGAACTACACCTGTCGCTGAAGCCTAGGGGAAACACTGATAAGCAGGCATGACCTCTCAAAACAAGAGACCAAAAAGAAAAGGTGGTAATTTGTCTCATTGCCAGAGGGCAGTATCACCTTCTCATGATCATGCTTCCCTTCCTCCAGTTCTCTCTCACCTCTGTCTTTCTCAGAGTGACAATTTTCTAAAAATACGGAAGGAATCACCCATCCCCCCCATCTCCATCTTTGACATATTGTGTTCACTGTAACTGAAGCCTCTTCAAACTCTTTCTCTGTCTTTCTTTCTCGCTCCCCATTTTTTTTCCCTCTTGTGCCAATGTCATCGCCTCTCAAGCTGTGATCTCCAGGGACCTCCGAGATCAAACAAACTGTTCCCAGTTGACATTTCTAACGGAAGTGGTGAGATCTGCAAAGAGATGGACTTTGAAGGCTTTGAGAACATTCCAGAGGTCCATGATCTATCTTGGAGTCACTCTGATTCATGCAAGTCATGCTGTCTATCTGATTCAAGCTTCTAAAATAGAAATGCATTACTAACATTAAAACCCCCCGAGTTACCGATAAATTGTAGCCTTATTACGTCAGAAAATAAATAGTTTTCTAATCAAACAATCAGGAAATACTTATTGTAAAAAAAAAAAAAAGAGAGACTAAAACATGAAATGTAAAATTAAAAAAGCTCAGCAACAACAAATGTGGATGAAATAAAATGACCGTGTAAACTGAGCATAATGGTATTTTAAGAGCTCTACAAAAGATATCCCAAAATTACACCCATTTCTTTCTGTCACGGCAAACAGCATGAAAATAAGCCACTTCACTGATTAATTGTGCAATTTTTAGAATGGGAAAATCTATAGTGAGGCACAGGAAGACAACAGCGGTGTTTTCAAACATGTACATGAGTGTGAGACTCAAGTATGTCTCATTTAGCCTGAACTGCAGCTGAGGTTCAGAGATATTTTGTGTTTTGTATATAAAAGCCTCTTGTTCACATTTCAAAACCATTTTGTAATTATCATTTCCCACAGACATGAGAGTTGCCTCATGTATCACAATAAATCCAACCCCAAAAAAGGAATAATTACTTATAATGGCCGGCAGCTCCTCCACTGGGACTGCTCATTGAGACAATACAAAAAGTAGTTCTCTTCCACCAAAACATGACAGTTTATAACGCAACACCATTTGCACGAAACTCAATGTGATTTAATCTATAAGAATAACTGTGCATGAAGAGCCAACGCCTGTTTTGGTGATGCAAAACTGGAATCATCTATTTGTGACATTTCCAGGTGTCAGGGGTATAGGGGAAGGTTGTGAAACCGTGTGTGTTGTATTGCGATATCTCTCTGAGCCAGATCCAGTCAGGGCACTTGGAAACAGGAAGGCCCTGCAAGCTTTCTATGAAATCATGGAAAAGGTCAGAACACTTTCCCATCTGGAGCAAAACCTAGCGCATCCAGAGGCTCGCACCTGGCGCAGGTCACCTCACCATCTCATACGTGCAAACAGCCTTCCAGATCACAACAGACACATAGTATGACATAAACAGACACTATGAATTTTAACTGGCAACACTAGTCTAGGGATGTGATATAGCATTAAGATGACCCCACAAATAAAAACAGAAAACATTTCATAGTGCAAAATATCAGATCAGAAGTAACCCAAAAATTAAAATTGTTTTAAAATTCTCACCATTTACTCACCAAATCTGTTTCATTCTGTGGAACAAAATAGATATTTTGAAGATTGTTTTAACTGTTTTTGTCATACAATGATAATACAAAGCCCAAAATAATGCTGGACCCCATTGTCTTTCGTGTTATGGACAAAAAAAATAAAAAATACTGAGACACTCTTCAAAATATCTTGTTTGTGTTTCATAGAAGAAAGTCATACCATTTTGGAATGACAAACGAGTAAATGATGACAGAATTTTCTTTTCTTTTTATATTTTTTAAATGGTGAGAAATTAACAGACTATACAACACAGTGTTATAAAATATATATGTTAAAAAGTATATATTCTGAGAAAGTATTTCTCCTTGTCGACCTAATGACCTAGAGTTTCTGATCTGGTCCCAGATGCATAAACCTGCTAAGTTAAAGGAATAGTTCACCCAAAAATGAAAATTATCCCATGATTTACTCACCCTCAAACCATCCTAGGTGTATATGACTATCTTCTTTAAGACGAACACAATCGGAGTTATATTATTAAATATCCTGGCTCTTTCAAGCTTCATAATGGTAGTAAATGGCTCTCCTGATTTTGAAGTCTAAAAAAGTGTATCCATACATCATAAAAGATAATAAAGGCCTTCTGAAGTGAAGCGATGGGTTTTTGTACAAAAAACTAAACTAAAATAACTAGCTTCCGGCAGACGGCCTATGCAAAACGATAGCGCAGAGGACAGAGCAAAACAAAACAAAACACCGGTCACGAATTAGACGTCTAAAACAAGAATTTTTAAAGAGAAATATCGGATGATTTCGATATAAGAGAAGAGGAGCTTGAGTTTGTGGCCTAGCCCTATTTGTTTGAACCGCAAAAGGCGTCTACTCTCACCTAACCTTACGCTACTCCACATCGTACGTCATACATCGTGTCAGAAGTTAATCTTTTGGCGTAAGTCGATTTGCGTAGGCCGGAATTTTGTTATTTTAGTTTATAAAGTTTTAAATATGGATCACTTTGCTTCAGAAGGCCTTTATTAAAGGATTAGTCCACTTTCAAATAAAATTTTCCTGATAATTTACTCACCCCCATGTCATCCAAGATGTTCATGTCTTTCTTTCTTCAGTCGAAAACATTCCAGGATTATTCTCCTTATTGTGGACTTCAATGGCCTCCAAACGGTTGAAGGTCAACATTACAGTTTCAGTGCAGCTTCAAACTTCCGCTTTTATACTCTTCAAAAAGCTTACGCTGTATGTCCTACGCCTTCCCTAATCAACTTACGGAACGAACATGGCGCCAGTTCCGTTTTTTTCCGTAAGTAGAATAGGGAAGGCGTAAGACATACAGCGTAAGCTTTTTGAAGAATCCGGAAAGCGGAAGCACGTGCAAGGCGATCATTTGTGTTTATAAAGCATATACAGTTGTATTTTTTTCGAAAATGACCGATCGTTTCGCTAGATAAGACCCTTATTCCTCGTCTGGTATCGTTTAAAGCCGTTTGAAGCTGCACTGAAACTGTAATTTTGACCTTCAACTGTTTGGAGGCCATTGAAGTCCATTATAAGGAGAATAATCCTGGAATGTTTTCATCAAAAACCTTAATTTATTTTCGACTGAAGAAAGAAAGACATGAACATCTTGGATGACATGGGGGTGAGTAAATTATCAGGAAAATTTTATTTGAAAGTGGACTAATCCTTTAACCCCCTGGGGTACTTTTATGATGGATGCACTTTTTTGGGCTTCAAAATCAGGAGTGCCATTCATTACTATTATAAAGCTTGGATGAGCAAGGATATTTTTTAATATAACTCCGATTGTGGTTGTCTGAAAGAAGATAGTCATATACACCTAGGATGGCTTGAAGGTGAGTAAATCATGGGGTAATTTTCATTTTTGGATGAAGTATCCCTTTAAGACTGTGTCTTAAGAACTAGTCTGACCAACTAGCAATTAGTTAGGGCTAATCAGTCTTACTTTTTGGATTCAAATGAGACCAATCTACCTTTTTACATTACTGACTTAAAAAAGTTATGACCAGTCTTGAAGAAAAAAAAAATAGATTCATTACTTGTAAGACTGTAGTCTAAGCAGTTTATGCAACCAGGGTCCAAGTAAAGACTCGGCAAAAGTTGATTTTTTTTTTTTTTGACTTATGTGCAAGTCCAGACACAAACTCAGATTTAACAGATTCATTTACCAATATGTTTGGGCTGATACGCATTGGTGTTTTTTAATATGTAGCCCTGCAAATAAAGGCTTTTTAAATACTAAAATCTATGCATTTGCATAATGCTAAGTACTACGATATTCCAAATTTAGATGTTCAATACAGTGGTATTTAAAAGTTTTTAAACATTTTGCCCAAATCATTCATAAACAGGTAAATCCTGCTCTGAAAATAATTTGAGGATTTAAACACAATGTACTTCAATTACATGCAACTGGAACTTTCAATTACATATATATATATAACTTGTTTCAGAGAAAAGGTTTATGACTAAACTGACCAACCCCCCCCCCCAAATAGTGGAAATTGTTGTGTTGCAATAAACTTAAAGGACAGACAATGAGGGTCTGATTTGCAGGCATACCCTGCATGACTATGCAACTATTTTTGGAAAGCACTTCGGTGTCCTTAAACATCTCTAACTTCAGCACCCTGCAGCAAAAATCTTATTTCACGCTGCTCTCCTGCAGGAAGTGAAGTTCTCAAAGACAGGAGAAAATAACAGGCTGCCTCTGTAGATTTTTGGCGTGGCTCTCATATACCTTCAGAGCTGAGTATGGTGTGCCCAGGCTAGCCCAGACGGCAACCCCCTGTGGAGCTGAGAGGACCCAGCCCATGTCTAACCCTGTCTGAGAAGATTCTATAAGTGGCAAATGCACCGCCCGATCCCATGTCCATCAAGGTGAAGGAATGTGGATCACCGCCGTTGACGACCAACTCACACATCCATGACCTACAATCAAGGACCTTATGGAATGTTCTGCGTTAATATGAATAAAACAAATTTGTCAACGATCAGATCTGACATGCATCTCCAGTTTCCACTGTAACATGAGACGGAGCTCAAGAAACACCCCTACGGTTACATATAATCCCCTATAATTACTACCAGCGAAGCTAATCGTGAGATAAAAATAATAATGTAAATTCTACCCAAGACGCATTCATCACATCTTTCAAGGGAGCTTTTCAAAATTACTTTAAGTAACCCATTACATAACATTTGAATCCACCCATTTCACATGAACAAATTAAGAATTTTTGTCTAACTATAGAGGAAATACATATTCCCAAAACAAGTCTAGACATCTGCTCTAGACATAATGGATAAAGCAAAACTCTCTTTAGATGCATTTCCCATTTTTCGTGCCATAAGACTGTACAATTCATACCGGTAACACTTTACAATAAGGTCTCATTTGTTAGCATTAGTTAATGTATTATGAACTATAAAATGAGCAATACATTTGTTACAGTATTTATTAATCTTTGTTAATGTGCACTGCGCAACTGTAAAATGTATTAGTAAATGTTGAAATTAACATGAACTAAGATTAATAAATGCTGTAGAAGTTTTGATCATTCTTAGTTCATGTTACTTTAGTTAAGTAATGTTAACTAATGAAACCTTATTGTAAAATGTTACCCATCTACCATGTGAGGAGGCAACACTGACTTATCCCATCCACATATGATGTGAAACATAAATAGATCTGTGCAGTTTGGATGGATGGATGGATGATGGGTGGACGGATGGACGAAGGAACAGACAGACATAGAGATATCTTGCTAGCTAGCTGTAGTCATTATTGGTCCTTCCTGAGAGACAATGCATATAGATGTGTGACAGGTTAAATTAAAGGTTGGGTCTTGGTGTGGTTCAGACTCACCTGCCCCACAGGTCTGTGGATGAGGTCTGAGAGCATAGCGGGGCTCTCCTGCAGAGCGGCCGGAGGCCTCAAGGCGGGCCTGGGAAAGGGGCTGCATGCTGAGGCTCATGAGGAGCTCTCCACCTCTCACGGCAGGGTCTCTGTCAGTCAGCGTGGGCCCCCTGCAGCCCACAGACTTGCCAGGACATAGCATAGAGAACACACAGGTGAGTGTAAGGGAGAGGAAGGATCTCTGCGTGGGGCCTTAGATATAATACTGTCTAATGTTCTCAAAGGAAGACAGCTTGACGGATGATGGACAAATAGGCCATAATGGAGAATATTTCGAGGGATTATACTCTTAAATTGTAATTTTGAGTGATGGATTTGGGGATAAAGCAATGTTAACTGAATAGTAATTGTAGTGCTTGTTTTTAAAAAAAAAAATTTAAACACTTTATTTTAGGGTTTCTTAACTAGTTGCTTATTAGCTTGCATATTACTAGAATATTGGCTGTTAATTAGTTCTTATTAAGCACATATTAATGCCTAATTCTACATGACCTTATTCAACATTCTTAATCCTACCCAATACCTAAACTTAACAACTACCTTACTAACTATTAATAAGCAGTAAATTCAGAGTTTATTAAGGGAAAATTCAGAGTTAATAGTGAATATGTGTCCCCTATACTAAAGTGTTACTGTTTTTTTGTGTGTGTGTCAGTTTTGTTGTTGCTAGTGTAGTAAACATTAAGTGTCACGAGTGTCTGTTAAATTGCCATGTTAAATGAAACACCACACTTTGATAAAGTAATAATAATGCTGCTAAATGTGTACAGTATGGTGTTTGAAGTGTATTTTCCATGCAGTCATGTGTAAAGTAGCAGTGCATGTAGCATTTAATCAGTTAGCGCTGCTTTAACCACTTGATGTTGTCTTGGAAATCAGCCTGAACTGTGAAAGTGTTTATTCATTTAAACTCCATAGTTATTTCTAAAGCTAACTTCACTGCAGGGCTTGTTATGGACATCTACACCAAGCTGTTTTGCTTGTGACGAAAGTGTGTTGAAGAGCTTGCAATAATTCCATAAATCCTGGCAGGGGGTTGGAGTTTTTTTCCATGACTGTGATTCTTTTATTAGAACTTACAAAATAACATTTTCCAAGAGATCAAACATAAAGGTCGAGTTTAAAAAAAAATTCTCTTTGATAGCTAACACCAGCACATGTTGGCATACGGTATGACTTATTGTGCCAAACTTCCATGAAAAAAAAATCTTTTCTAAACATGATTTTGTTCAAATATTGTCTATAAATAGTCTAAAGAAACAGAGTCTCACAAGTGGAGTGTATGTGTGTCGATACAGACATTATGGGTGGATGTGTGTTGTGAGTAAGACTAATCACAAGTCAAAGCAGAACCCACCTAAGCCTGGGGAAGAGTGCAGAGGAACTGTTAGAACTCAGCTGGATGCCACTACCTGGACTATTAGTCATCACACAATAGGAGCCATTTATAAACGCTGAAAAGAAAAAAGATTGGAAAAATGTGTTATTCTGCACTGGGAATCGTTTTCCTAACAATAGAAAAATATGTTAGGAATGAGATGCATAAATGTTACAGATGATTTTAGATCGTCTACACGCTCAAATATATACACTAACATTCAAAAGTATGGGGTTGGTAAGATTTTATTTGTGTTTTTGAAGTCTCATGCTCAAATTGGTTTTGTTTTATGTTTGTAATATGTTATTTTGTGTATGATTTTTTTTTTAATTATTATTGTACTTAGACATATTGTACAGCACATTGGTCAAAAACTGTTGTTTTTAATGGTACTATATAAATAAAGTTGAAGTTAAATAAGCTGATTTGGTGCTCAAGAAACATTTCTTATTATTAGCAATGTTGTGCTGCTTAATATTTTTATGGAAACAAGAAAGGAATAGTTCGTTCAAAATAGTACGACTTTCTTCCTTGCAACACAAAATGAGACATTTTTGCATTATGGTTGCATCATTTGTGTTGCACAGATAAAATAAAGTCACACAGAATTTAAATGAAATGAGAGTAAGTAAATAATGATGAATTTTCATTTTTGGGTAAATAATTATTTGAACAAAACACTCGTTATATAAAACATCAGCATAGCTTGACCGATGAATGAACTTGCGCGGTTTACTAACAGGTTCAGGATGGTGTGATGTCCAGGTGAGTAAGATCAGAGGCCTTTCGAGAGGGCAGAAGTGATACCACTGGTTTGTACAGGCCTCTTAATATGCGCCTGTCACGCAGACCATTGGAAGCACGTTCAGGTTCAGTTTGAGCCGTATGAGTAGTAGCTGACTCCATGCATATATTTACACCATACGTGGGTGCGGTTAGACTAGTTCTAGATCAGCTAGTTTAGGGCTTAGTCAAACTGTACCACTGCCAAAACAGACACGTTGAGATGCACGTTTTGGATGGATTCTGGCACGTTGAACAACTGAGGTTTCATACCAGGCATATGTACTGCTTTATACTGTTAAATTTAAGTTATGTTAGCCAAGGGTGACTAATAAGATAAATATGCCTCATTTCAGGGCTAGGCTGGAGTATGGCCGGACATAAGAGGAGGTCAGCTAGTATCATGTCTTTTATGACTGGTACCTGGTGGGATTCTCCACGATTCCACCAGGCAGGGCGAGGTTGCCCACAGAGGAATGTTGTTGCTGTTTTAAGTGACTATTACTACCTGCTGGCTCTCTTTCACTCGGGCCTCTATTGCCTGGGGATTCGATTGGATTGGAGCTGTAAAGTCTTGTGTTCCATGGGGCTGGTCCCAGGGGTAAATTGATGGGAGGCAGGACCCTCATTCAGGCCCAGTGGGGGGCTACAATCGCAGGCCTGCCCTAGCCTTTGGGCTGCCCTGCTTCCGGCTAAAGAGGCCTCAGCAGGAAACGCTATCCCAGTTACACAGCCCAAGTGCCAAAACAGACACAAACAACTCTATAGGTTTAGCTAAAGAATCAATCACTGCTATTGCGTATTGCATTTTGATTTAAAAAAAAAATAATAATAATAAAAAAATTATATATATATATATACATATGTTATACACTTCCAATCAAATGTTTGGAGTAATTATGATTTTTTTTTAAAATATGTTTATGAAAGAGGTCATAATGATTACCACCAAGGCTGAATTTATTTAATAAAAAATAAAGTAAAACAGTAACAGAAAAGCTGAATTTTTCAGTAGCCATTACTCCAGTCTTCAGTGTCACATGATCCTTCAGAAATCATTCTAAATTCAGAAACCAATCAGTATTCTCAGGAATAAATAAAAAAGTATGAAATAAATGCAACCTTGAGGAGCATAAGATATTGCATCAGAAATGAGTGATGGGGGAAATTTAATTCGCAAAAAAGTTTTTATGCTCGCTTGAGGTGGTTTTTGGCTAAAAAGAGTTAATAATAGTGCGAATAATGGGAGATGGAAACGCATTTGCTGAATAAATTCTGACGTAGCGAACATTAAAGCCACGTGACTAATCGGTTGTTTCCGTTGATGGTGTTTTATTTACTGTTGGTTACTCGTCATCCACTCAAACAACTTGATGGAAACGCAACTAATTCAAATTTGTTTGTTTTTTTGTGAACTTTGAAAAGATTCACTTCACGTTTGGATGGAAACCCAGCTAGTATTTCATTCCCACAGGTGGAGCTGCTCCAGATAGAAAGGCCTCCACCCGGTACTTCCAGTCCTATGCTTTTAAAGGGGTATGATAATCAGCTTTCATATCCGCTCTGTCACCTAAAACACACAAAGTGCTGAAGGAAGAGGTAAGAAACATCACTTCCCCAGCCTNAAAAAAAAAAAAGAAAAAAAAAAAAGATTAATCCCAAATGGGCCAACATGGGAGGTAAAGGCCACAGTGGATAAGTTTGAAGAGTTGGTCGTGAAGTCCAGTGTTCAGATGTAGTGGTGTGGCTGAGAGGATGATGGATCCTCACGTGTGTATGCATGTGCGTGTTCATGTGTTTGTTCCTGCTGCTTTGAACTTGAAGTTCAAGTTTGTCACAGTTCAAACATAAGTCACCAATCCTGACTTCACACTAATAAAAAGAATTTTAAAAAATTCTGCAGAAGAACAAGCGATCAATACCTCTAAAAATCCTTTAACGAGTAATCAACTCTTTGAAAATATATATTAACAATATAAATAAAGTCAAAACTATAATCAAAGACCTTTCCTAACCTTCGGGAAGCCCTACTTCTAGAATCCCAAGCAAAGCACACTACCCTAGTCATACAGCTCAAATATATGAATATGGGACTTATGTCCCAGCAAGGCAGGCGATACAAGGAGGTATGAAGGGGCATCGCCCCCTCACGTGGATTATCCTGCCCCCTCAGTCAAGATGAATGAGAAAATGGATTTTAATGATGAAATAGAATAGACTATTTAAAAAAATAAATAAATTGCCAAGTGCGTAGGCTTTCTAGAATTAATATATGCACCATTTTAGATGAGGACAGCTTGTTTGGCAAAGTTTTCACTGTATTGTTATCGATTTTCACTGGTTCCAGTTAATGCTGTTCTAACTTACAGAAAAATTAAGCATTCGTTAAACACATTGCAGAGTGTTAGACACAATTAATTACTTTTGGTGTCAAAGTAACATGTCTGTATATGGTAAATCCACAGATTTATTTTTTATTTTTATCTAAGATGTATTTATATCTGGTTGTCTAAAACATGTTTATTTCATGGATATAGATGTGTTGTCCTATAGGCAATTTTCCTAGGAAATATAGTAATATTATTCAACGCTCTGCCATCTGTATTTGCTCAGTAGCTTTTAGTTTCACAGTTGTAGTAGCGATAGGTTTGTTTACGGACCAACAAATATGTGAATGGGCTACATATGTTTTTCTACAGTAGCTGGGGATACTTTGTGTTCCGTCATCAGCATCGCCCCCTTTCATTAATTCAGACGCCCCTTCTTCAGTGCCGGAAATTGAGCAAATATTTATGAGTGAGTGGACACATAAAAAAAAAAAAACTACAAATATGAGTTGGGAAAAGTGTGTTTTAAGACAATTTAATTTCTACACATCCAAAAGTGCCTGGTTGGAACACATTGATATTCATAAGAATATTAATAATATATTACCTTATGTAAATATGTTATTCATCCAACTGTTAGCACTGCACAGTCAAAAAAGGTCAAACAAGGTTCACAATCACAAGTACATTTACACCCAGTGTATTTTAAAAGGTTGAAAGATTGCATGAGGAGAACATCGAAACGGAAACAGCTGAAGAGAGCAGGCATGTTCCTGCAGTGTTTGACATGTGACAATGTGGCTAAACTCTTCAGCACCTCTTTGCTCTTTCCTCTGTTTTCACAGGTGCCTGTTGCTGGTTGTTTTAGGCAGAAGTCTGAACATTAGACAGAGCGATATGAGGAAAGAGGTGGACAGCCCACGTCATCACCTGCCCAGGGTCAGCTCTAGACTCATGTCTCACAGTGTTGATCCAACAAGGGCACAAAGTGTACTTCCTCCACCCAAATTTCTGCATCTTAGTCATTAGAGTCATAAACCAGATTCATTATCCTATCTCATGGGGAGCATTTAGGAAACCGTGTTGGGCATGGAGTCATAATGTTCTGCATGATGCTTTGGGGAACTGACATAGAGTGCATTTCCTCTATCAACACTTTAACACCACACATGCTTCCTTCATGATGATTCACGTTTCTCCTGGGTGAAATTCAGGAAACTATTATAAAAATGCTGCTGATCATTTGCTGTTCTGTTCCCTGACTGTATCATATATAAGGGTCATTGACGAATAAGGTTTTTAAAAGTGTAAAAAATCATAATGGAGACATAATTAAGTTTTAAGTTTTATTAAGTGTTAACAATGAGATTATGTGGTTTTTATAATCAATTAACACTGATTTTGTCATTTTTACAAAATGGACAAAATTTGTCACCAAAAAAGTCATTCGGTTTAACCAAAATTTTGGTTTTAGTGAATGACACTTTTAGTTATACCGAATGACGATATTTTCAAACACTGCTAACAGGCTGATATCTAGCTAGCTAGCAAAATGACTATCAAACATTTTATATTTAGTACAAGTTTTTAAAATATTACAACATTTTCCATGTTTTATAGCGGTTGTACCGAATGACCTGATGTTTCGGGACATGCGTATGAGCGAGTGAAAACACAAATTTTTCAAATAGTTAAGAGAGAGTTAGTTATTTTGCTTCATGACCATGTGGTCCTTTGCAGGTGTCTGAATGATGTCACATCCTGTCACATGAAAATTACCACATGACTTGATCCAAAATGGTCCCCTTATATTGGTTACTCCGAATGACATCAATGAAATTCATTTTTCCAGACATTCTTTCTCATAACAAAGCGACGACTTCTACACATAATTTTAATACCATTTTGCACTATGTTGATATATGATGTTATAAAATCATGCCAGAATAAAAAATATATACATTTATTACATTTTAAGATATTTTAATCACAAATGAAATGACTGTATTGACCTTTGGATGGTTAAACCGAATGACCTTTTGACACTTCAAAATCTTTAAAATACTTTATATGTAGCAAAATATAATTAAAAGCTTTTGGATTCTATATAAGAGATCTAGTTGTACAACCTTACATACTTTGGATGTCATATCTTTGTTTTTTATTATTATTAAGGTCTTTGGACAGAAAAATGACCCGTCACATCATTGACCCATAAATATAATATTGAACTTAATGAAAAACACCATGTGACCCATTTAATTCCATTTTGCCCAGTATAGATATATTAAAAATATTCAAAACTAGATTTTTAAATGTTTTTTAAGAAGTCTCTTATGCTCACAAAAACTGCATTTATTTGATTAAAAATACAATTAAGACAGTATTTTGTGAACTATTACAATTTAAAATATCTGTTTTCCATTTAAATATATAATGTATTCCTTTTGATCAATTTAATTCTTGCTGAATAAAAGTATTAATTTATAATATATATATATATAAAATTCAATTTTTAAATATTTAAATTATTAT
>RJVU01044706.1:2023190-2052548 GCA_003731715.1 Anabarilius grahami
AATGTTCACAGGACATTTAAACATGCAAATAATCACAATTAAAAAAAAAAAAAAAACATGCATTTGTTTCTTTCCAAGCTGTAAAATACATGGGTTCAATAAACTTGGGATTTAATGTGTTAACTGTCAGTTATATGACAGATCATGTCATAAAAACTCCTCGTTAACAGAAATAACTCCTCTTCAAACTGTCAGAACTAACACAGAATAGCTGAATAGCTATGAGCATTTTTAGATGAATAAAGGCCAGGGATGACAAAAGAAAGGTGTCCCTGCAGGCACAAGTGCACCGGCCCAAGAGGACATGATAAAGATCTGGTCTGGCCTGGACATTGCCGTTGCAGCTCCAGGGCAAGACAGTAGGATGAGTAAATATGTGCCTTCAGATAAACCTGTCTCTCCTGTTCCTCCACATTACAGACCCTATTGCAGGAATCTCAAGCACTGAATATAAAAGAAGCCCACCTGCTCACCATCCGGCCTCCAAGTAAACATTTAAAGACACTTAAGACAGAGAAATGTCCATGCCATTCCATTTGAAATTATCTAAATGTTGTGTAAAAGACAGCACTGTCACATTACAGTGTAATGTAAGAACAAAGACCCTGCATGTAAAGAACTGTTTTACTGCCCGCTCTATGATCTGGATGAAAGCTTGGACCCCTGCTGAGACAATGAGATTCTGATCTTTAACTCACACACATCAGCACCCATCCGTCCCCGCTCTAATTATAGAGAACAGCCATGCGAGAGGATAGTGACATCCTCCGATCAGGACCTCCGTCATGCTGGACACACATACAGTTGCAAGAAAAAGTATGTGAACCACTTGCAGAATCTGTGAAAATGTGAATAATTTTAACAAAATAAGAGCGATCATTCAAAATGCATGTTGTTTTTTGTTTAGTACTGTCCTGAGTAAGATATTTTACATAAAAGATGTTTATATATAGTCCACAAGACAAAAAAAAATTGATGAATTTATTAAAATAACACCGTTCGAAAGTTTGTGAACCATTGATTCTTAGTACTGTGTGGTTATCTGGATGATCTACGACAGTTTTTTTGTTTTGTGATGGTTGTTCATGAGTCTCTTGTTTGTCCTGATGAACAGTTAAACTGAACTCTGTTCTTTAGAAAAATCCTCCAGGTCCTGCAGATTCTTCAGTTTTCAAGCATTTTTTGCATATTTGAAAAGTTTTCACCCCCCGGCTCTTAATGCATCGTGTTCCTTCTGGAGCATCAGTGAATGTTTGAACCTTTTTTAATAGTTGTGTTTGAGTCCCTCTGTTGTCCTCAGTGTGATAAAAATGGATCTCAAAATCAAACAGTCACTGCTGGAAAGGGTTCAAATATGCAAAAAATGCTTGAAAACTGAAGAATCTGCAGGACATGAAGGATTTTTCTAAAGAACAGAGTTCAGTTTAACTGTTCAGAACAAACAAGAGACTCATGAACAACCATCACAAAACAAAAAAACAGTCGTAGATCATCCAGGTAACCACACAGTATTAAGAATCAATGGTTCACATACTTTTGAACGGGGCCATTTTCATAAATTCAGCTTTTTTTTTTCTAGTGGACTACATATAAACATCTTAAACGTAAAATATCTTACAGTACTTAACAAAAAATAACATGCATTTTGTATGAATTCTCTCATTTTTTTGTTACCCCACATACTTTTTCTTGCAACTGTATTTCTCTCAGTTTGCCATCTAACTTTAGTCGTTCCTTCACTGCAATAAATAGGTGAAGTGCTTTCTGCACTGCATCTGCTGTCTAAGCCACGGTATTAGGATACTGTTGATTTAAATGTTAAGTACACATTTGAAGCAATGTCAATACAAGCATATCAGATGATGTAGAAATGTTTTCAGTATGCTGGAAGTTTATCCTTAGCGATTTACAGAAAGAATTACCAAGTAGCAACCTAGGATTAAATGTCTTGCTCAAGAGCACAATGAAGGTTTTGTGCCAGTGTTAACTTAGTATTATTTATTTATTAATGTGAGTTATGTAATCAGATTGCTTTTTTCCAGTAGCCTAACTAGTAAAGTAACACATCACTTTCAAATTTATAACAAAATAGTTACTTTTTCAAAAAAGTAATGCAAGTTAATGCAATGGCGCTTTTCCACTGTGTGGTACTACTCAGCTCGGCTCGGCTCGCTTTACTTTGGGTTTGCTTTTCCACTGTAGTTTAGTGGGTGGGATAGACTGATCGTATAGTTGCGCCACCTCTACTGCCTTGGATCCACTCCTCGTCTACCGAGTCTGCACCTCGTCTACTGACCACGATACAGCCATTTCTTTTTTCAAGTTGTGTGCGACGGTCGTTTAAAGCAAGTCGTTTAAAAAAGTTGCGCGAACAAATGATACTGCGGTGGCTGTTACTGACGATTTAAATCTAGCGGGTTTGCCGTCTCGTGTTTCAAATCCAGTGTCGCTGGTAGATAGGGCTGGACGATTAATCGAAAAGTAATCGAAATTCAAAACCTCTAACCGACTTAATTTTCCCATGTCGGTTATTTTGTTCTTTAAATCGTGTTAATACTTCCCCCTTAAAAACATACTACCGCGTGTGTAGCCACGTGACTCTGCCCCGTCCAGTCAGTGGCATAAAAGCAACACGGAGGTTCAACACATAGTGATGGCGCACTAGCGGTGAGCCTTGCGTCTTCACTAAACTTTGTCAGTTGTATTTGTTTTAAGGTTTGGCAGTTTAGATATTTAAGCGATTTTAGAAGATTGGATGTATACTATTTCGAGCTACCGTGCTCGCGCAGCTGCATTGTGACACGAACACTCATACAAACAGTAGCTGCGCAAAACGTGAAGGTCACGCGCACAGAGAGAAACGCAGAAACTAGTTGTCAGCGCTGTCCTGTGATTTATCACTAAAGTAGCTTAGAAACTCAAAACATATTAAAGCATATATTTTTCTACTTTTAAAGGAACTATTTACAACCCACAGCTTTACAATTAATAGAGAGACGGTATGACTAATTCACACACGCAATCACTCGTACTGGTACTGTACTAATTTATCTTTATCTGATTTACAACGAGCAGAAATCTGTAAGAAATTTTACGAACCATAGATAAAATAACTGCTTATAGTGAGCTGTTATGTCAGATCACTCTTTCAAAAGGAAAAAATAAAGAAACAAAATAATCGTTCATTAATCGTAATCGAGGTAAAATGTTCAATTAATCGAGGTTTTGATTTTAGGCCTTAATCGTCCGGCCCTACTGGTAGTGATGATTCTCTCTGACCAATCAGTGATCTGCGATGTTTACACGTCATATTTAGTATCAATACGGCACGCTTGGAACCTCCAAAGAGGTGGTACTATTTAAGCGAGACGTACCGTTCCGTACCGAGCCGTATCATGCAGTGGAAAAGCACATGATGGAGTATTATCACATTATTGTAATGTATTAAGTAACTTTTCCCAACACTGATTTATTCATATTTTGAATAATCTTTTTCAGTTTTCATTTTAAGTTTAGCTTTTGTCATTAGTTTTTATTCATTTTAAATATTTCTATTTATTCCTATTTCAGTTTTAGCTTTAGTCATTTTAGTTCTGTAACTTAAACTTTATTTCAGTTACTTGCCAAGGGCAAGATTTCTAATTCTCATTTAAGTTTTTAATCTAATACATATAATTTATTTTATTTAAGTTAACGATAACAACACTGCTTTGAGTGGGGTTCAAGCCAACAACTTATTGGTTGCCATCCCAGATCTTTGTATTTTGAAGTATTTTGTATTGGGTATCCAGGTCTTCTTCTGCAATACCCTGGTGTATAGCGAACAGAAGTATGAAAGTGTGCAACAGAAAATCAGGTTATAAAATAAATAAAAACTAGAATGTTATGCCAACAAGCTAAGGATACTACAAAATGCCAAAGAAGGAAGCAATGACATCTGCAATGAAATGAAAGCTGTAGTGTAAACCCTGTTAGACTGATTCCAAACTTCACCCTCAGCACTTGTTCTAACGCCTGACCATTTGTTAGTGTTGAACCGGTCCCAAAGCAAACAGCAGCCTTTGATGTCTCTGTGGGGACTGCGGCTCCTTTGCCATGGACACCGACACTGATGGGCTCTGATATTAACTGCACATACGATGAGACAGGAAGAACAGGAAGTAAGTGCAAGTAAAGGAGAGGCTGAGGATTGTTGATGGTTTAATGAAGTCTACAGGTCTTCCCCAAAGGAGGAAAAGGAGGGCTCTGCAAGTTTTCATGGCTGGACAATATATCAGCCTCTCCCAATGTAGCAGTGAAGCCTGGGAAAGACTATTTTTCTTCTTTAAAAGGCCATAAGAGATAATTATGAGAAAGCCTCCTGAAAGTTATAGATCCAGTGTAGCCACTTAATGAAATTAAAATAATAATAATAATAATAATTTATAAGATATACTCAAACTAGAATGTACGACTCCAAACAATGCACTTGTGTATAATGATGAACTTTTAACCAATATGTCAAAAGCTGACATTATCTGTCTGGCTATAGATGAGGTTTTTGTAATCAACTTGGAAGCATCAAATAATGGAGTTATGCAATAACTATTTTTCATAGAAAAAATTCATAGATTTAATTTAAAAAATATATATACTATACTATACAATACTATACATAAAAAATAACATTTAAAAGGTAAAGTATTTGTAGTAAATTGTTTAAATAAAGTTAAAAGTTCTCGCACACATAAAATATGTTTCTAAAAACATATACACTTTATTTTGATGGTCCACTTTAGACATTCGACTAACTACAAACTTTATAACTACATGTCAACAAACTCTCATTCGAGTATTAGTAGACTGTTAGTATACTGTTAAGTTAGGGTTTGTAGTTAGGGTTCAGGTTAGTAGAATAAGTTGACTTATTCAGTAGTAATTATAGTCTGTAGAATGTCTGTTGGGGAGCATCAAAATGTGTTAGCAGATATTAAGCAGACTGTCTACTAATACTCTAATGAGAGTTAGTTGACATGTCGTTACAAAGTTACTTATAGTTAGCAGAATATCTAATTAAATGATGAAATAGTGTTACCATTTTTTCGGCAGGGCCAGTGAAAGATTTGGCAGGGCAAGTACAAATCTGAATTACAGGCCCAACCCGGTCAGCAAGAATAGTGTTAAATTATGTTGAAACCTGCAGTCTATGTTCAGTTGTTCAGCAGGTAAATGATTATTTAAAAATATTCACTTTTGTATTTGAAACCAATCTTTATTCCAAACCGCTTCATTTTTCTCCGTACAAGTTCAGACAAAACTAGGACACTAAAAGAAGTCCATTCCAATACCAAATCTAAAAACACTAACAAAGTACTATTCATCTGGGTCTTGGTACATCTCAGATCACAGCATCTTGGGAGACACGGAGGAAAGTTTGGGGATTTCTTTTGTTTTGTTTTTTTTTCACCAGGAAATTTGTGGCATTTAAGCAATTGGCTGTCTACCTTCCTCCTTTCCCACCTTTCACACTCTGCCTATTCACATCAAACAGTCCTGGATATGGGAAAGAGTGGAACATGGTGAAGGGGAAAACCCCAGCATCTCTATCCCTCTCAATGGAGCCACGAAAGCCCCAATGAGGGACGCAGTGGTTCAGGCCATGACCGCTAACAGGCCCCCTGCTGCAAGACTGCGTCGGACTTAGTTAAAGATCTGGCGGTTAACTGATGGAGACGCCGCTCACGGAAGTAGACTGGTTCCCCTAGCGGACAGAGAGGAAGCACCTCATGCCCCAATGCCTATTAAAGCCAATTAGGGAGAGCTTGAATGTGGGCCAGTCTGGCCCCTGTTATATTGTTCAGTTTGAGAGAATCATCAGTTAGGATGTTATGCTAATGTAGTTGTATACATGCTACTGTAAATAAATAATTTTAAACAGGACTGCATATTTGGACATAAAAATGTATTTGGACTATTAAGTCACCTTTAAAGGGATAGTTCACCCAAAAATGAAACTTCTGTTACCATTTACAATACAGTTGATGGGCCCCATAGACTTCCATAGTATTTTTCTTTTCCCATACTATGGAAATCAGTGGGGTCCATCAACTGTTTGGTTACCGACATTCTTCAAAATATCATCTTACGTGTTCAGCAGAAGAAAGAAAATCATACAAGTTTGGAACAACTTGAGCGTGAGTAAATGATGACAGAATTTTCATTTTTGGGTGAACTATATATTTGGTATGAACAAACCAAATGGCATCTGTGAACAAATGCTACACCTTTTATATTCATTCTGAACAATATGTCTATTTTTTTAACCATTTAATAATTTTTGGGGAAATGTTTATTCTAGATAAGTGTGTTTTTGCTACTTTACGATCATCATAAATTATCATCGTTGTCTAATCTTGACAAATGTCGAGAATGACCCTGCCAACACAGTGGAGATGGTATGTTCATTGCTCACAATTGTCAATACATTCCCTCACATAATAACTGATATGATTCACGTTGTGGTAACCTCAACAAAAGCAAGATTAACAGAAAGATGGGTGGAATTCCAACAATGAGTCAGAGTCATTTCAGGTCTCTGTAGTATCAACCCATCATCTGTCCTTTACTGACAGATTGAAATATCTCTGGGCAAAAAATCTCCTACAAAGTACAACAACACACAAATGTAGTCACAGAAAAATAAAAACACATGGTGGGGTTACAGAGAACAGCTTATTAATTCGTTTTCAGAACCAGTGACACATGTCAAAAAAATCTCATACATGAAGAGAAACTTTTGAAGAACTCAATCAATTTGGCAGCTGTGCAAACTTGGATCTAGCTGTGAGTCATCCTCATCACTCTCACTGTCCTAAACTGAACTCTGAATGTAAATATAAGATCAGGAAATTCAACACTTGTTCATGCATTAGTGGACTAATCAATCAACTTCCCAACATTGAACACAATTGACCTGAGGAGATATGGGTCAACAGTTTTATTATAATATCGTAATATCGTTTACACCGAGCTTTCTCGTCTCATACATTAAGTCGTGTTGGATTGTTAATCTTTTTTAAGGGATAGTTCACCCAAAAATGAAAATTCTGTCATCATTTACTCACCCTCAAGTTGTTCCAAACCTGTATACATTTCTTTGATTTGCTGAACACAAAGGAAGATATTTGGAAGAATGTCAGTAACAAAATAGATCCCCCCCCTCCCATTGACTATCATAGTATTTATTTTCCCTACTATGGTAGTAAATGGGGGTCGAGATCTGCTTGGTTACTGACATTCTTCCAAATATCTTCTTTTGTGTTCAGCAGAACAAAGAAATTTATACATGTTTGGAAGAACTTGAGGGTGAGTAAATGATGACAGAATTTTCATTTTTGGGTGAACTATCCCTTTAATTACTTCAAAAATTCAACTGTGATTCGCACTGAAGGCCTAAGAGCCGAAATGTTTGTGCTTTTCCGCTTTTGTAAAAGAAATCAATTAATTAGACTTTCAATTGCTATTAGAACTTACAATTTGTTTATTATTACTATTTTTTTTGCACCAAATCTAGACATTACAGGTGAATAGAGTAAACATTTTGACTAATAGATATTACCATACTTTCCTCAGTTGATTAATCACAGTACATTAAGTCAATTGCTTTAAATTACAAGTTTTCTTATATGTCATGTTTAAATATGCATTATCTAATAAAAAATGCATGTACTAATTTGCATACATTTCCAGAACAGAAATCTGAACATTGGATAAAGCCAGTTTTTATTTTTTTTTACAGAGGAGATATTGGATATCTCTTTTTAACACTTAAAATCAGAAAATACTGTCGACAGCCAAAGAAAAATAAAAAATCACCATGTTTTTATGAATAAAATGTCAGATTAACTAAGTGTACTATGAACCTTCAGAAAGATAGGTATAAAACTGGAAAGGTTGGTGTATGTATGCAAGTACTATTGAAGTGTTGATTTCTGGCTCAGTGTATGAGAAATTTTTTTTTTTTAAGAAAATGCCTTTTACAGATATGCATTATTGTAATAGAAATAATACAGATTTTCTGTTGGCCAAAAGTTCAAGCTTAAACTTACCCTGCTAAAACTTATTGATTATTAATTTGTTAATATTTTAAGAATATTTTTAATAAATCAATTGTAAAATATATTTATTATTTTAATTTGCTTTAATTTGCTGGAAATTATGCAACTATAACTTAAAGGGGACCTATTATGCAGGATTTTACAGGATGTAATATAAGTCTCTGGTGTCCCTAGAATATTGCTGTGAAGTTTCAGCTCAAAATACCCAACAGTTCATTTATTATACCATGTTGTAAATGCCCATTTTTGAGTTGAAGCAAAAACCTGCTATATGTGTCTTTAAATGCAAATGAGCTGCTGCTCCCCACCCCCTATCAAGAATAGCACTGTGCCTTTACAGCTCGTGCCTCTGATACTCTGCCAAAAACAAAACATCTGTTTGGTTTTGATTATCATATCGCGGTCAGGCTCACATGACATTGCAGTTCTCTGTCATTATGAAAGTTATTATTTGCATGCGTTTTAAAGCCATATCAGTTAAAACTTCTGATATATGTTTTTTGAACGCACAGATGAAGAAGGCGGAGCGCCGCGTGAGTATTAAACTAAGTTCTCTTTCGCATCTTATTGCGCTTAAACTGTCAAATACACACAAGGTTCAAATAAACACAGTCAGTTATGTCACACGTGCCACATGTGTATATTACATTTGTGTATTAAAGTGAAAGCAACATATTGTACATACTACTTTATATGCTTTTAATATGAATCAAACAACAAACACACTGCGGACACATCATTATGTTCAAAAACAATATAAAAACCCTTTAACTCTGTAACAGCTATAAATTATTCTGGTGGAAACCAACGGCATATGATGATTTGATTATAATTTTCAAACCATTCTAACTGATTCTTCCAAGACTATCACAAAAACAATTCCAGCGATTTCAATAAATCCTCTTATACGTTAGCCAGTTAAATGACTTTAACATGGAAACATATTTAATTCAGCAGTATTGTACACCAGCCCATAATGCTTCCACACTGGCTATAATGGCCATACTAATTGTTGAATCCTGCGAATTCTCTAAAGGGTTGCGTTATCTGATGCCTATCAAACTTTGATATTATAAAATATTATGAACAAATCAGATTCAAAATGTTAACTAGCTTGTAAGTTGCAAATAAATCTAAGAAAACACACAAGAGGTATGTGTTCTGGCAGGCAGCCAGAAAGCTTCCCACTACTGCTCCCCACAACCTACATGTGGATAATGTGCTGTCAGCGCAAACATACGTTTACATGCACTATACATGTCAATCTGTCCTGACAGTGTAATCTGCTGGGATTGTAATGATGAGCTTTTAAGAGATTGAATGGATCAGGACAAAATTTCAGAGAAGAAAAAAAAACTACAGTGAAATGACAGGTGGAAAAGGGTAATTTAAAGACTCGAGTGAGAGCTTTCACTGATCACAAAAACATGCATGAGGTTTCACAGGCAATATCTCTGGCAAGACAAAACAAGTTCAAAAGGCAGAATTTTTCATACTTCTGCAGCGATCTGTTGTACAGTGACAGAGAGATTAAGAGACATCTTAAATTGGAAAGATTTATGTTTGTCTGTTACGAGATTTCAGAATATACGTTTCAAAGGTAATATTTAATTCTTTAGAGATAAAACTTTTTAAGAAAAAAATATACTGTGTTAAGGTTAACCTTAACATCTTTTTTGTTTTTGTGATCCAGTTAATGCCCTCCCTCTATTTAAATAATAATACATTTAAAATAATAATACATAATAATAATAATACATTAAAAGTAAATTACAAATTATAAATTAATCAATCCAATTACTATTGGTGTGATATACAACTGGCCATCGGTTCACAATGTATTACCACTAAAAATAAGATGTCGTTCTTATTTTCTTACTGCTATTAATTAACATTCTAGCAGCAATGTCCAATATGGCTTTCCACAATTTCTTCTTCTTATTCCTGTATGTGTACAGACATATAAAACCGTTCATTTGCTGAAAGTAATGCAAACTTATCTACACTTGATTACAAAATATCACAGGAGGATTACATGTGCTCCTGTCTCTTCCCTCCTATTGGTAGTTGCCATACTAAATTACTGCTCATTTGCATAAAGTTAAATGTTCTTTGACTTTGTCGCATCACTTTGTCGCAATGGCCATTGTTGATCAGGTCACAGGTGTCTTTAAAGGATTAGTTCACTTTAAAATGAAAATTACCCCAAGATTTACTAACCCTCAAGCCATCCTAGGTGTATATGACTTTCTTCTTTCTGATGAACACAATCTGAGGTATATTAATAAATATCCTGAAGCATCCAAGCTTTATAATGCCAGTGAACGGGATCAAGGAGTATGAAGCTCAAGAAAGTGCATCCATCCATCATAAACATACTCCACACGGCTCCGGGGGTTTATAAAGGCATTCTGAAGTGAAGCGATGCGTTTGTGTAAGAAAAAAATCCATATTTAACAAGTTATAAAGTAAAATATCTAGCTTCCGTCAGACCACCTTCCGCATTCAACTTACGAAGAAAGTGTAAAACTCTCGCAGTTCAAAACGCTTATGCTACGTCCTACTCCTTCCATATTTACATGATGTTAGTTAAGCTTTTTTTCCTAAGTTGAATATGGAAGGCGGTCTGGTGGAAGGCGTAGGATGTAGCGTAAGTGTTTTGAACTGCAAGAGTTTTACACTTTCTTCGTAAGGTGGTCTGGCTGAAGCTAGATATTTTACTTTATAACTTGGTTAAATATGGATATTTTTTTTACACAAACGCATCGCTTCGCTTCAGAAGGGCTTTATTAACCCCCGGAGCCATGTGGAGTATGTTTATGATGGATGGATGTACTTTCTTGAGCTTCATACTCCTTGATCCCGTTCACTGGTATTATAAAGTTTGGATGCGTCAGGATATTTATTAATATTTCTCAGATTGTGTTCATCGGAGAGAAGAAAGTTAAATACACCAAGGATGGCTTGAGGGTGAGTAAAGCTTGGGGTAATTTTCATTTTAAAGTGAACTAATCCTTTAACTACTATGTACTTACATAAAAATAATTGACATATTGTTTCTCACATTGTATTGCAAAACACTTTTGCTGCTATTGAGGTGGATACGGGTAAGGTTAGGGACAGGTTTGGTGGTATGTAACATTGTACTTTATACTTTTGCGCACCATCAACAGTGTAATTATACGATGTAATTACACAAATTATTTACAGCTGTAATTACATGCAGGTATGTTTTAAATATAAGTACACTGTAAAAACATGTATGTACACAATAAATGCATTCTATCAAATGATTAATTTAAATGTTAGTACGTGGTAGTTAAATACACTTAATATAAAGTGGGAACGTTGATCAAATTGCCAGATATTGAATTGCTTCCAATAGCTTTGCTGTTACAGCTCATCCTTCATAGATAACTGGGGGAATCTGCAGGGCAGGCTCTAAATTGTCCTTCACAAAAACTCTCATGAAAGTGCTCCGAGCAAGATTTTACTTTGATGTCAGAAGGCATTACATCCTGTTCAGCATCAAGTGCTTTGGATGTACCCATCACCCCTGTTCTTGTTTGAAATGCACACTATTTCTGCATTCCATTGTCAGTGTGCAAGTAGCACAGTAAAGTGGTGTAAATCTTCTTGCACCTTAATACAGTATGCACTGACATTTAGCTACATATCAATCACAACTACAATGCTTCTAGCAAGAACATTGATCAAAATAAACTTTCAAAATGCTTTTACAAAAATAGAATTTGAGAGCCATGAGCAAAATCAATCGTCAGCTGAACTGGAGGCACGCATAATGCGAGTTAATTAATCATTATTAACTGAATGTGAATCTGAATGAGAAAAAAAGATGGAGACCCAAGGGGCATGGAGGCATGTGGCTCTTCTCCAGCTTGTCTCCGGCATGGGCCACGGCACGTATCAAAGGCCCGGGGGATTGCTGACAACCAGTGGCTTCCAAAATGAAAAGAGGAAACTCAGCAGATTTGCTTGTGCGCAACATCAAAGGCCTGAGATAGAAAGACAATTTCCACTCAAGATTTTCTATTTAGATGTTATTGGACTAGTGGCACCAGCAGTATAAGACATTTGTCTTGCAGTCACACGTTTTGAATGGGAAGTTTGGGGTATTTTTTGTCTCCTGTTGCGGTTGGCACCAAATTAAATCCTGCCATTCTTGATTATGGCTGAAAACATCAAATGGAAATTACGTTCTGTGTAGGCTTTTGAATCTGATAAACTGTTTGTTTGTACTGGATTCTGATACGCATCTATGCCGTTAGTTGTTAAAAGCCTACTGCAATCTCCCCTCTAGAGCAGAGCGGCAGCCGTGGCTCGCAATCATTACAGTTCATGAACTAATAAGTGAGCTGTTGATAAGGAAGCACGGTCGAGGTGGTAGACGTGACTGTGCAGCCCAGGGGAGTACTATCAAAATTGTCACAGACTGCGCGAAACGAAAACGTCTTGTGTTCAAACAAGCTGATGGCAGTGATCATGTATTTGATAATGCCACCCATTTTGTGCCATGCAGATGATGATTATGGTCATTGATATTTTTTAAATTGTGAAAAATGAGATGTTATAAGAGGTTTTTTTAATGGACCTAAAAAAAATGCTTAATCTTTTACAATTTTTAATAGTAAAAATCTTGTCTATTGCCAATACTGTGTGAGAAACAACAGCAGACCAAAAAAAAAACCGACTAAAAGTATAAGGATACACTTTATTCTGATGGTCCACTTTAGACGTTCTACTAACTATAAGTAACTTTGCAACTATATGTCAACTAACTCATTAGAATATTAGTAGACTGTAGTAGACAATTAGTTTAGGGTTTGGAGTTAGAGTTCGGGTTAGTGGAATAAGTTGACATGTAGTTGCAAATTTACTTATGGAATGTCTGTTGGAGGACTGTCAAAATAAAGTGTTAGCAGATATTAAGCAGACAGTCTACAAATACTCTAATGAGAGTTAGCTGACATGTAGTAGCAAAGTTACTTATAGTTAGTAGAATGTCTAAAGTGGGCCATCGAAATGATTCTGTGTCTAATTATGAATACTGAGGGGGCTTGTATGATAAGTACAGCGCCCTCCAGTGGTCTCACTAGTGCACCTAAAGAACTAAAATAAATTTACTACAGCACTAAGAAATGCATGATGTGAAAATGTTGGTTTAAAATACTGTATGTATTATGTGTTATATAGAAATAAAACTGAATAATTAAAAAACATATTGTAGGACAGTAAATAATCTAAGTATGTTTTTTTCTGGCACTGAGTATCAAAGAACAAAAAATCATAATATACACTACCGTTCTAAAGTATAAAATTAAACAGCACAAACATTTTCAACATTGATAATAATAAGAAATGTTTCATGAGCACCATATCATCATCATAGTATGATTTCTGAAGGATCACGTGACACTGAAGACTAAAGTAATGATGCTGAAAATTCAGCTTTGCCATTACAGGATTAAATGACATTTTCAAATATATTACACCAGAAATAAGTAATTTCAAATGGTAGTAATATTGTTTTTACTGTATTTTTGATTAAATCAATGTAGCCTTGGTGAGCATAAGAGACTTCTTTTAAACTTTGAAAAAATCTTACCGACCCCAAACTTTTGAAAGGTAGTGTAAGGGCTTGTTCACACAAAGCAAAAATGTGGTGAAATTCAAGCCTTTAATGTTGTTTACAGTATGTCTATGTGGTGTTTTTAATATGCTTTAAGACAAACCATGTGAAAATTCATGTCAACACCATTGCTGCGAACCAAAGACAGTCTCAAAAACACGCTAGTGTTTCTGACGTCACAAACTAACTTGTAACCAATCACATCAACGTGTGATCGTCAACGAGTGCATCTCTGAGCTCGTACAAGTGAGTGGAGGCAGGGCTAATTAGAATATTCATAGAACCAGGTATACTAAATGAGGCAAGGGTGTAAAAATGATTGACTACAGAGGGAATTTAAGAGTTGAACTGTTTTTAACTTGAGCGCTGCGTTTAGGAACGCCAAGCCATGCGCAACACACTGCAAAAGACGCGAGCGCAACGGTCATACACGTAGGCCTACGTCTAGCGAGTTTACATAAAAAAACTATGGAAAAGTAGCACATTGGAAATGAAAAAAAACGCGTTCTGTGTGAACAGCCCCTTAGTGTTATATTTCACAGAGGTCACTCTGCACTTGTCCCTGAAAATCATTACGTAATGGAATATCATTACATAAGCATGTTACAAAAGGTGCACTTTACCATTTCTAAAAGTCTAAAGCCCTATTCCATGTTTTACATATTTGTGAATAGGATTTAATACCAAGGGACTATTGGAATCTCAGTGTAATCTACTTGATGCGGCTTGTCTCAGTGATAAAGGATAGCTCTCATTTTAAGGACAGCATTGTTGAGTAGTGTTTGGGCAATGATAAATCTGTCAGCACATCAGGGCACTTTACACGGTGTCAGCACGGCTGTTGGGGTAAATAAATCAAGTTCCAGATAAGTCTGACTGATCAGTGAATCAAAGCCTCACAACAGGCCAGGTGAAATCTGTTTCGTCTGATGTTGACAAACTGGATGTAAAGCTTCCTGAATTTGTGAGTAAAACTGAGGTAAACTTTAAATTATGTGATGTTGGGACTTCTAGAACAACAACAGAGCATCATGTTCTACTGATATGGTCACAAACACTAAAGCCTAAATAAAGATCTTTTACCGCTTCATTGTTGATAATAGGCTGAATGAGTGAATAAGGCATAATTGTACCATAACAGTCCCACAGTTCTTGGTAGTAAAAGGAACACCTGTTGTTCCCAAAGCATTGAAGGATACCATTAAAGATAGCATTTCTACATAAGTTATCAAATGATATTTGCCTTGAATATGCTGTGTAGTGTACTGTATAGGTGTAAAATTACTAATAAGCCCAGCAGCACTTCATAAGAAGGGGAATGTTATTTGTGAGTTTGTATAGCGCAACCTCATAGGAAGACATTTCAGTGTCACTCTTCAGACAGGGGTTACACATAACACTTAATATGCCAAAAGTATGTAAAAAGCCCTGAAGCTCAATAGAGCTGACTGATTACCCCTGACAGTTTTTGAATTGATGTGTCCTTAAGCCTTCACTATAATTTACATGCTTTGTTTAAGGTCCACTATCCAAAATGAGAAATCATCTGCTATAACAGGCACGTGCAAATTCTATATGTAAGGCTATGTAAGGCCATTGACTAAACTTGTAATACTGATAGACAGAAAGACAGATAGATAAGGATGGAGATAGAGAAAGAGAGAGAAAAATACAATCTGGACAAGGGCCAGGTATGTGTCGGCCTGTGCCTGAGGAGCAGCGATCTGTCTGTCTGTGCGACTGAAGCTTTCATTGATGAGACAGGTACCCCTCTTGTTTTTAAGCTTGACTACATCATCTTTCTGATAAATGCCCTCAAGTGCTTTCTCTGAGACATCTCTCTGTCAGCAGATCAACCCGAGCTTCACCCTCACTTCTGCCACAAAACTATACCACAGTGTGCCGCAAAACACACAGGTATGGCTTTGTGAGCACTGAAAGTTTTACCTAGGGCTTGAGGAGGAAAATTTAAAGAGTCTTGTGTTTTGAGGTATTACATAACACCCAGAATCATCAAGCATGTTCAGTAGATATGAAAAGTTATTTTCGACCAATCACATATTTATTTGATTTTATTTAAATAATCATACTTTAAAAAAAAATCTAATTCTTTATTTAGTAATTATGTTAACTCTGAAAACAATCAGTTAAAATGTATGACAATTGGATGATAAATATATAAAGCTGATTATTGTGTATTTAAAGCTGCAGTCTGTAGGTTTTTCCTCTTTGTCGCCATCTCTGTTTGAAACCTGCAATTGCAGTTATTTGCAGAATTATCATCTTTACGTGGGTTGTGCATCGGCACGGCTCCCCAGCGCGGATAAATCTAATGTTTGCTGTCATTCACCACATCCGTGTGGATACTGTACTTCAGAATCACAGATTGTAGTCTTGGAAGTATGACCAAAATATGAATTTTCACCGGAAAATGTTATCTGAACAAGTAACATGTCTGCCACTTTTGTTCTGACCAACTGAGAAAAAATCTTTACAATAAATCGCACTGCCAATGGTGATTAAATCTAACGATCGCTTAGCTTGGATCACATCAAACCGTGCAAATTATTATTGTTATACTTTGTTCTCATATGGTTAATGTTAACAACATCAGCATTGCGTGACTATGTGTATTTAGTGTGTATTAGCGTTACCTGTAGATTTCAATTTCTCTAGTCACTCCGCAGTCCGAAGTCTTTTGCTTTTGACTACGGGTGAATCTCAGTTGTCACTGATGATTGTCATTTGGACCTTTCTGGATTTCAATTCACCATCAAAACGATAAGATTAATTATTGCAGCAGCTGTGAGAAAAGGCTATAAATGATCAGCCGCCTGCAGCATCCTCACATGATATAACCTACTACCAGGGACTCCTTCTTTATGTAAACAGACGTGACATAATGACGCAAAGATGAATGGCTTCATGTTCACAATTCCCGCGGAAACCTACCAGAACCACCTAAATTAGAAAACATTATTACAAGCTTACGGTTGTGAATCGGGCTAAGGTAAGGAGATAGTTTTGAACACTGGCTGGTTATGTACTTGCTCAAATATTGATTTTGGATAATTTTTAACCAAAAAAAGTGATGGACTGCAGCTTTAAAACACATTTAGTTTATCTTTATTATTACATGAATCTCATTCTTTCTTGTTTCATTTATGCATCACTGAAAATCACATTAAGTTTATTTCTGTCAGTACCATTATTGTCAAAAATGATTGGCAATTAAAATTCAGTTTGGATTGGCGGTATGGTTCTGTTATGAACAACATAATTCAAGAAAAATGAGTCTGATTCGAAGAGGAATATCAGAAGGCCAAGTCCTGACTGGACGACAGGAGGTGCTGGGGATGGAGGAGGGTAATTAGCTCCTGAGCAGCACGATAAAGCTGCTGATAATACTGAATGGACCTTATATAGGGATGCTGTGATAGACGTTGTATTCCTATAGGTAGACGTGGATCAGCTGAGAGTCTAAAATTCCTTTCCTGCCATAAACTCAACAACAAACAAGAGTAATAATAGTAGTACATCAGATGGAGCCCAATAAAAATAAAAATCCCAATATTTGTATTATTTACTAGCTTTATGATGAAATGCATCACATGGAAATAAAATGCCAAGGTTATTACTGTCAGTGAGATTGTGCCAATCATGTGCTTACATTATTATTACACTTTGGCATCATGACCAATCTGCATTCTTAATACCTTGTGAAAGTTTTAAAAGAATGCTTTAACTGCTTTGACAAGCCTCTTATATAATACTGTTATGCAATGAGCAGAATCCATGCTTAGTATTTAAAAAAAAAAAAAAAGGTAAGTCTCACACACCTAGTTCTGGCGATAGTTTTACAGTTTCGAGGTATTATCTTGTCTAAATCGTTTATAATTATTATTTTAAAACACTTCAAGATCCAAGAAACAAGAGTGACAAAAAATAAATAAATTCTGTAGCTCAAACAGTACATCACTTCACAGCAACTCTAAAGTCATGAATTTGATTATTTCTAAGGAATGCATGAACTTCCAAACAATACATATCCAATGTAAGCTTGAATAATATCATCTGCCAAATGTATGCAGCATCTGTTTGCAGCCAGTCTTTGCTATTGTGTTCCATTAACATTAACAGAATGCACTATATGGCCAAAAAGTAGAATTAGACTGGGAGAGAGTGAAAAAGAGAGAGCAGCATTCTGTATCTCCTCTGAGGATCCCCTAAAAGAAAGGAGATTTAGTATTTTTCCTCTGACAAGTATTTACATGTTGAAAGTACCAATCCCGGTTCCCTCATATCTGATCCTTATCTAGTGTTGTTCACATACACGCTCTTTTTGACAGCTCCCTCACTTCACAAAACAAAGCCACGCTAGGTGTCTAATACACTCTAACTTTAGCTTAGAGCTCTTACTGTTTCATACAAGGCCAGAAGGCACAAAGATGTGGAGTCCTGTCAAAGATGTCTCCTTTAAGGCATGATCATGGGTCTTTACTGAAACATATTCAGTATTCTGGCAATGCAGGTCTCACTGAGCCATCAGATATTATAAAAAATATCTTAATTTGTGTTCCGAAGATGAACGGAGGTCTTACAGCTGTGGAACAACATGAGGGTGAGTAATTGACCCATCGCCAGGAGTTTGATTGACAAGCGATCTAACCAATCATAATGCCGAATCAACCATTTTGTCCGACAAAGCAGTCAGGAGTTAGAAGATTTACCTCGTTGGAGTTGAACTTGAAAAATGGTGTGTACTGACGTCTTTCCGCGTCTTTTCTCATGTTCATTCATGTTTATTTGATGCTATAAATTAACTAGTAAGAAGAGATGATTGGTTCACGAGCCTCTTGAGGTGAGGCGGTACAGCAACACATAAAAGAGCCACAAAACATTTTTTATTGTTCGAATTTCTTTCAAAAATACACGACTTGAAAGCTGCGACTTTGTTTAATATCATAAGTAACCTGCTCTGTCTTGTCTGTCGACGTGTTGTCAGTATCCTCTTTGGTCCTCGATGTATTTTTCACTCTGTGTGGCGTGACAGCGCCATGGCTTGTCGGACAAAGCAACAGTAACTAAGGGGGGCGGGTCTTTGCGAAGGGTAAATTAATGACAGAATTTTCATTTTTGGGTGAACTAACCCTTTAATGGTACTTTTTTGGAGCTTGGCATCCATCTTTTGGTCCCCATCTGCTTTTGTTGAATGAAAATGAGCAACTTGAGCATTCTTCTAAACTACTTCTTTTGCTTTCTACAGAACTAGAACAACAAACTGGGTCTCAGGTGAGTAGATGATGTTAGAATTAAATTTTTCAGGTAAACTAAGTAGTCCCTCTAAGTAGTTTAAACAGAAATCTGGACACACAATATAGATAATCTGTGTATTCAACCTCTCTCATGGACGGAAATGACTATTTGATGATTTCAATGCGAAAAAAAAAGTAAGCTGATTTAATGGTACACTAAAGCAATCAACTTTATCTTTGTTTTTGCAGATGCTGTGATAAAAGTCAAGCTGAGAAAGTACAGGAACAATGATGTGGATGTGGTTTTAGCTCTTCTTGTTCTCAATGGAAGCGGCAGATGAGCAAAACCTGTCCTGCAAGAGGAGAGCCTCAAGAGAGCCGTTTGATGTTCTCTCAATAAGCCAGTTCTCCCTTTTGTCCCGATCTCTTTCTTCTCTTTCTCTGTCACTCCTCTCTCTTGTTCATACACATTTTCCCAATCCCCCTCCACACACGCACTTCATCATACACACACACACACACACACACACACATATGCTTATTAGTTCTTGAACATTTAGGCAAAGAACAAGCATTTCCAAGCTGGGACATGCAAAAACTCTTTGCACATGAACTACATCCTCCCTGTCAGTCCTGTTTACCTGTCACCATGTCTCACCCTATCATGCAGGAGCGCTGGAGTTGACATGCAGGAAGTAAACAGAATGCCTGAGTTCCAGAATATAATAATCCATCTCACACCTGCTCCAAACCACACATATCACCCCTGCGAATGAGGCTGCAGGCAATTGAAATGATTTTTAGGAGATATATTCTTATTTCTTTTGGATGGATGGCATACATTTCGTTCAGCCTTGTCCTCTCTGATGAAATTATACATCCATGTGCCATAATCACAGTGGAAACATGAATAGCTGTTTGAAACCTCTTCTTTGTGCCCACCAACAAAGGGCATTGTCCGCCACAAAGCCAGCTCTCCTGACAGAAAGATCTGGTAAAAGCAAAAAGGCAGCCATATCAAATATGCTGTTAACTCTGCGCATGTCAAGCCGAGGTCACTGGAGCCAACGTTACCTGTGTAAATCAGAGCACAATGGCTCGCAATCCCAGTATTCAACAGGTGACATAAAGGACCTTTGGGAAGTATAGTTTCCACTGGTCCTATTCTGCAACAAAAGATTTCTTAAACATCACTGCCTGAGGACAAATCATACGACACTCTGAAACAGGAAATCTCTAAATCGCCCATTGTCTGACACCACATCAAAATCCTCAGTGCGCAGGCTGGGGGAGGGCCAAGCTTCAGTCTTCTTTGACAGAGGATATAGAAGGACTTTAAAGAGCACGTCTAAGAAAAAATATCCTCACGCAGGAGGATTGCACTTGAACGAATGCCAGCCGGTGCATTTTGAATGGGCATCATCCTTTTGTGCCGCCAGTGTTTTGCTGGTACAAACATAGCCATGAGGATATTCAGCAGGGATGTTTATATACTATTATAGTATTTATTTATATTTTGAATCAGCTTTTATTTTTTCACTTATCATTTATATTTTAGGTTAAGTTTTAGTCATTTTGTTATGTGCTTTTGTTTTTATTTGATTTTATTTCAGTTTTAGTTCTAGTAATTTTAAAGTCCCCCTGTAGTCAATAATTTTATCCCTTAAAACTCATCTTTGATCACCAAAACAACATATTTAAATGTTTTTTTCCTGTGGAAAAAAATGTCTTCATTCCTTAAAATAGTTTAAATGTAACTCTACACCCTTGCTTCATTTAGCATACGCAGATCTATGAATATGCTAATTAGCCCCGCCTCCTCTCCGTTCGGACGACCTCAGACTCAGAGATCCAGTCGGTCAACTTTACTGAGGTAAACGCTGCACAATGGTATCGCTTTTTACAACGTCGGACACATAATGGTAATTCATATGATTAGTCTTTTCCTTTACTACATTATTAAACAGCTAATAATGTGTTGCTAATGTCGCACAAACCATGTTCCCGGTCGCGAATCAGACAGCTGCCTTCTAAAAATCAGCATCCTTAGAAACGCTTTGAACAACTCAGAACGTCAATGAAGAAAGGCATATAGTTCATCATAACATCGTTATATGCATCATACGCCCGCTATATTGCTAAATCTACCCGATTTTTCATATCAACAGAAAAATATACCGGGATAACCTTCTCTTGAAACTCTCCTGCTTCAGAGCGGTCATAGTTAATGATATGCAAAAGCCCGCCAGCACGTTGACATGATTGGTTACAAGGTAGAGTTTGTGACGTCAGAAACACCAGCGATTTCAAACCGCGGGTTTGAGTCTGTCTTTGGTTCGCTGCAGTTTTAAAGAGAAAATACTCAGCAATGGTGCTGAATTTGCACATGGTTTGTCTTAAAGCATATTAAAAACACCACATAGACATTTGAACAACATTAAAAACTTGATTTTTTATTTCAAACTGAACTTTTTTTTTTTTTTTTTCAGTTGTAATTTTCAGTTTAAGTTTTTTATTAAATATTTATTTTATTTTAGCTTTTTTTTATATAGTTTTAGTCAACAATAACACGGATTTCAGGGACTGATGCACAAAATATTTTTTTGCACAGTCATTACAAATCTACTGTAAACTAAAATGATACATGATAAAAGCAGCTGTACAGTGTTTGTTTAACAAGGATGTTATACCTTCTGTGAGTGTGAGAACGCAACTTAAAAATAGGTCAAATATATTTCCCCTGAGGCTTCACATTATAGACATAAACATTTAAAACTGCCATTAAAAGGCAGACAAGGAAGGAAATAAGGGAATTTGCATAGTCTTTGGTTTTAGAGAAAAGGGAGAAGAAAAAAAAAATTTATAGATGAATGATTGAGTTCATGAAAAGTGACTAATTTGCTTTACTGTACTGTAAAGAGAGAGAGAAAAAAAACTCTGCCATGGGAAAATGAAGAACATGTCTGTAGTCTAACATCCTGGTACACACAAGCATTTTCATATTCAGAACGCTTTCAATATTTACACTGGAGAGTTAATAGGAAGAGCGATAAGGTTTATTTGCACTCTTGGGATGTTTACACTCACAGTAAAGAGACATGTTACACGGACCACAAAAAAGGGAAAGAGAACGAGATGCCTTTATGTCCCGACATAAAGTCAACTGTGACATGAATGAGACAGGGATTACACTAACCTGCAATGGTGTTTTCTCTTCCCTAGCTGTACTTTAAAACCTAGTGAGTCAAATCATTACTCGTCCTCCTCTTTTGTAGAGCTGATAACTGTCTGCAGTTAAAAGAAGGAAAGTTTAGCATCATGAATGGCACAGACAAAGTACTTAAATCCTAAAATTTGTGGCTAATTAAGGCAAAATCTAAAGCTAGCAGTCAGTTACAGAATATGGTGGATTTGGCGGATTTAAAACCAGTCTTTCCAACCCCCTGTTTGCACAGGTGAGTCACGGCCGCCTCGGGCCATCATACGCTACCTTTTCTTTATAAGACAGAGAGGATGATAGAAAGAAAACAAGAGAAAGAAAGAGGGTAAAAAGGAGCATAATCACATTTCAGCACGCTGCTCCTTCTCTATGCAAGAACCTATATAGATGTGCATTCATATGCAAAACAACCACAACAACAAAAAAAGGTTCTCCTCTGAGGTCAGATAAGATAAATGAAAACAAGTAGGCTGTGAAAGAGGAAACAGGCCTCAAAAATGCCCTAGTTAAAATACAGAACTTACTATTCAAATAGATAAAATATCTTTCTATATCACACTCAAATGTGTTTATATGCTGCCCTCTAGTGGATTCAGAGATGTACTGCTAACAACAAAAAAAAACAGGACAAACCAAAGAGTAGCCTGCTCGCTAGATTTAAAATAAAATAGCATGTACTCAGAGGATAGGCATACTCTGAAAGTGGACAGGGCAGATATATATGGTCAGCACCATGTATCACAAGTAACAATGGTCTGGCCAGCAGGAGTGATGGACGAGGCAGTCAACAATCTCCTGCTCCCTCACTATATTGACTGTAAGGATCAGGGCGCTGCTGTCAGAGATAACAGACTCTGCACAACACAACATCCCTCTGTCCTTATCTTACAACCGGGTCTGGCCCAGGCCAAACAGTTGCCCCATGCCAGTTCTCTCTCTCTCTCTCACTGTCTTTTTCAAGGGCTGCCAAGGCATGAAGATTAGAAGTAGGTTGAATTTATAGAAGTGTCTATCAGAAAGGTGTGGTTCTGCAATTCAGTCTCTACAAACCAAACAACAAATACTTTGACATGTTTATAGAAGAAAAATGTTAATCGTGCATTCAATTTATTTTGAACCACACAGAACTGTTTAAAATTAATAGGATGGTTCACCCAAAGATGAACATTTAGTCATTTACTCACCCTCACATTGTTGCAAACCTGTTTGACTTTTTTCTACCTTGTAGGGGAAAATTTTCAGTAAATAAGGACTTTCAGTCTGTTCATTGCACAGAAGTATAGCACAGCTTCAAAACACTTGGAAGTGACTCACACGTTTTTTTAGAAAGACGTCACTTACGCTTCCCAAAGCTGCATTCAATCTAAAATATAGTATAAACTAGGGCTACACGATATATTGAAATTATCGAAATATTGCAAATGGCTATATCGCGATATGCATATCACAAAGCCTTGCGATATCTGAACGATTTTAATAGGCTACTTCAAAAAGTCGCGAACAGTCAAAGTTTTAGATTGACTCATATAGTAGAGAATAGACTGGGCACGAGACTGTTACTTCCATGTGACTTGCTTGATGTTAAAATGAGTTATTAAGCACAATAAGCTGCGGAAAACAACTCATTGCTTCACTTTACACCCGAAGTGCACGCACAGAAAGCCGCCTCTTAGACAGTGTGCAATTCCAAATTCTTGTTATCTTTCGTGGCTTATTGCACTCAAACCATCAAATACACACACACTTATGTCAAAATGCCTATCTTGGTGAGTATTCATTCAGTCAGTTTTGTCTTAAGTAAACGTAAACAGTTGGGAAAGAAATTGGATGTGTCAATAGGATCCGTGCATCAGGTCTTAAAGTGACAGCAGCCTAATACAGTATACCTGCTGCTGCTGTCTGTTAAACAAGAAAAGAAAAAGAGAAAATCACTCATTGCTCTTGACTGAATAACGTTTTTTAATATGAATCAATGTATATTTAATAATTGTGAAGTTTGTGGAAATCGTAATACATTTTCTCAGGATTATTTGATGAATAAAACGTTCAAAGGAACAGGAATTATGTGTTTATTGTCACTTTTATTCAATTTAATGCATCCTTGTTGAATAAAAGCCGAACCCCAAACTTTTGAATGGTAATAATGCAGTTTTGTGGTACTTTTAGGGTGTTTTAGGAGCTTCGGAGTCACTCTATGCTTTAATTTAATCGATAAGGGCAGCAGGAAGATTCTTCAGGACTCCCACAATTTTTGATGAATGAATTTCCATGAATTTTCCATGATCTTTCCAGTCGTCAATGATTTTTGGATAAGGGTTTTTAAAAATCCTTAAAATTCATTAAGACTGATTTGTGAACCGGTTTGACTGAATCATTGAAAAAAAAAACTTTTCAGAACATCACTACCAAATACAACATCATGATGCAAGCAAGTATTAGACAAGCAATATTTAGAAATACTGAAATATCTATTAAGTATTTTAGAGCTGAGCATAACTTTCTTGGCTGTTTTTGCACTTTGCAGTTACAAAAGGGGGTTTCACAGCGATGCCATTTTTAGCTCCCCAAAGACCCTTTCAGTGATCAGTTCTTAAAACCATTCTTAGAACTCACAGTTCTTAGAACCATTTTTGCAATGGAAAGGTTCAAATGGATGTTAAAGGTTCTTCATGGAACCATCAATGCCAATAAAGAACCTTTATTTTTAAGAGTGTGTGTTACATAGCAAAAAGAAGTACATACAGGTTTGGAACAACAACCATAAATGTTAACAGAATTTGCTTTTGTGGATCAGTCACCCCTTTACATCTCCAAATCAAGTAAAACTCTAACTGAACTAGGCTATGTACTTCAGTGATTGTTATGCGATCCCAAATTCCTTAAGCATGTTTACAGTGTCCTAATGTCACTAAGAACATCTCCCAATATTGGTGTAATGTTACTAACAGTAGTTTCCTCACACCAAAACCAACATTAACTATGTATTGTGTTTGTGGTTGTTTGAGAACAAGTTTAACGTTTGCTAAGTGTTGCAAAAATCCCCTAATTAGAGGCTCTTCCCATTAAACACGCTGAAGTCCAGACACAGGATTATGACATTGTTTATCGCACACTTAGTGGTATTATTACGCTATTAGCAGAGCATATCCTCACTAAGACAAGGCAACAGTGTGACAAGCCGTGACTACAGTACAAGACCTGTTCCTGAAAGAGTGAGAAAACTAAACAAAGCCATTATTACAGACCACAAGCCTTTAAACGGCCTCAGAAAACAAATGCTTTAACATCTTTCTGCATACAAACACCTTCGCAAGCATTTGTACAGCACTGAGCCATAACGTGAAGCAATATTGATGTTCTGGCATACTGAATTTCGTGATCGTGCACATGGGAACAGTAGGACTGATCTTGTAGGGCTTATGAGTGGCACTACGGGCTCTTGTGAGGCCACGCTCAGACCTGTCATTCACCTGCCTCTCAGATAGACAGATACTGTAAGGGACACAGAAATAGCAGACCCTCACATCCTACACCCCAGCCCCCCAATGTGCAGACAAAGGGCCAGTGTTTGCCCCCTGGGCAGACAGAAGATGAAAGGTAAGGTGATGAGCGGGCCAGATGAAACGGCGGGAGCATCTCAGGCGGCAGAGTCAAAGGCTTCTCTTGTGCGAGCGCTGTGTGTGGAGTGGGTGGCGGAGGGGCTGCTGGGGGTCTAAAGTTTCAGCTGCTCGTGCCCATGTGGGAGGTTAGATATAGTTGTTGTGCTTAATACATAAACTTAGAAATTTGATGAGACATTAAAATGTAACTACTTTCCCTTTCTGCTGACGTCACTTTTGCTGCCTTCACGTGCTATCGGAAATTTGATAATTCCCACTTCTGATTCAATCTCATTCAAGTTGGGAGGGTATTCATTTGATATTTTTCTGTAGGAAACTCTGAAAACATGTGACGGCAGGATTAGGCCGCATGGGTTATTTGATAACGTTATCCAATAGCCAAAGACCTATTTTAATCATTACTTTAGCAAACTTTAGCAAACTCTGGCCGCATTCTGGAATGTTATGTCCAGTTTTATAGAGCCGTTAAGTCAGTTGCAATAACGCAGTTTGAAATCGCTGGTGTTTGTGATGTCACAAACGACCTTGTAACCAATCACGTCAACGTGCCGGCGGAATTTAACATATCATTAACTGACCGTGCAAGGGAGTCTCAAAAGAAGCCAGGTTATCCCGGTATATTTTTTCTGTTGATATGAAAAATCAGGTAGATTTAGCAATATAGCGGGTGTATTACGATGCTATGAAGTGAAGTGAAGTGAAGTGACATGTGGCCAAGTATGGTGACCCATACTTGGAATTTGTGCTCTGCATTTAACCCATCCAAGTGCACACACACAGCAGTGAACACACACCCGGAGCAGTGGGCAGCCATTGCTGCGGCGCCCGGGGAGCAGTTGGGGGGTACGGTGCCTTGCTCAAGGGTCTCACCTCAGTCGTGGTATTGAAGGTGGGGAGAGCGCTGGACATTCACTCCCCTCACCGACAATCCCTGCCGGACCTGAGACTTGAACCCGTGACCTTTGGGTTACAAGTCCAACTCTCTATCCATTAGGCCTCGACTGCTATGATGAACTATGTGCCTTTCTCTGCTTGTTCAAAGCGTTTCTAAAGATATTGATTTTTAGAAGGCAGCCGTCTGACTCTGAGATGGTGAACGGGAACATGATTTTTGTAACATTATTAGCTGTTTGATAACATAGTCAAGCAAAAGGCTAATCATATCAAATACCGTTATGTGTCCGACGTAAAAAGCGATACCATTGTGCAGCGTTTACCTCAGTTAGTTGACCGAGTGGAGGCGGGGCTAATTAGCATATTCATAGATCCGTGTATACTAAATGAGGCAAGGGTGTCGAGCAGAGGTCTCCAAACTCGGTCCTGGAGGGCTGCTGTCCTGCAAAGTTTAGCTCCAACCCCAATTAAACACACCTGAACCAGCTAATCAAGGTCTCACTAGGCATGCAATGAACTTTCAAGCAGGTGTGTTGGAGCTAAACTTTGCAGGACAGTGGCCCTCCAGGACTGAGTTTGGAGACCTCTGGTGTAGAGTTACATTCAAGCTATTTTAAGGCATTAATAATAATTTTTTTTTCATAGTAAAATCATTTAAATATGTAATTTTGGTGATCAAAGATGAGTTTTAATGGATAAAATTATTGACTACAGAGGGACTTTAAAAGGCATCTATACAGTTTCTTTTATAAAGACTCAATATACTGTGAAAAATTATTATAAATGTCTAAAATATTAGACTCATTATGAGCAGAAAACAACGTTTAACTAGTAATTGCAGAGTTTTAATTATCTTTCTTAGCAATAAATAATTTTCCCAAACATAACATTGTTTATCATGAAATTCTCTTAACATGCTGATTAGGCCTAATGCTATATGTAAATTAAAAACGTTAGGAGTCATTGGATACCGTATTATTAATTAATTATAGTATCGTTTCTAAAATAATATAGTAGATAGAAAAAAAAATAAGTAGCCTAAATGATCTGTTATGAATATAACTAACGTATGCATCACGCAAGCTAGTAATTTTAAAGAGATAAATAATTATGTGCAAAATATGGCTTAATACTACAAACTACTAGAGTCAAGAAACACCAAGAACCTCCTGTCCACATGTTAGACTCAAACAGAGATGTGATTTGATCAAATCACGTGGAAACTGCTGTAATATCAAGCAGGTCTAGTCACAGAAAACAAAAACAAAGAGAAGTCAGCTACAGATACAGATCATTTTCGCTATCACACGTCTACTATATCGAAATGCCTTTGTATATAACATAAATGGTTATATATTCGGCTAATGTGAGACGAAAAAGATTCAGGATATTACTAAAAAGATGAAGTTTACCTTTGCCTCAACCCGATTGTCTTCAGTAGTGGTTTGCGCCCTCATGTGGTCCGTACGCTGTACTACAAGACACCTGCAGGCACTGTCAGTTTGGGGATTTGGAAAAGGTCTCACATAGTCCTACTTGGATTGTATTGAGAAAATATTGGGAATAAATCTCTCATTTAAAATGAAGAAAAAAATGCAAACCAGAGCTTTACGTATTATTCAAAAGAACGTGTGTGTGTGTGTGTGTGTTTACCTGGTCAGGCCTTCAAAGTCAGTAAACCTGTTTCGTAATCCTTTTGAGGTCAGCAGGTCAGATCTTGTTTTTTTTTGCGGAAACATCAGCAGCCGTCTGCCATAACCAAACACAACAGACAAAGTTGATAAACACTCCTTCAGGCAACAGGAGACATCGCTCTTAGTATGGATGCATCTTGTCACAGGGGTCGTAATACGTTGTTCTTGTGATTGATATGTGTAATCTTGGGGAAGAAGCGAATATGAATGCTACAGCAGATTTTCTTTGGTAATAAATAGGTCTTGGGAGAGATTACTGAGCCTGGGGAACAACACTCCCACGCTGCCCCATTAAGAGTCTACAGCAGCACGGTCTTAATATCTCATCTTTCACATGAGCAGGTTTATGGTAATACTGTCAATGATAACATACACACACACACACACACACACAGACATGTATGCACATACAGCACAGTCACCTACACAAACACACAAACCATTTCTCCTCACCTCGTTATTAAACAAGCATCCTTGCGAAATCCTCATAATGTTACCAGGCAATCTTGTAAGTATTGGTGAATATAAGAACAATTTAGTGCGGCTTTAGCTACGATGTTATCTAGAGAACAAAGCTTTTAAACATTGACAAAAACACAATCATCTAATGCTCCCAGGCCGCATGCGAAAGAAAAAAGGGTTTATTTTGCCACCAAATGTCCAACTGTTAAAATCCTTGCATTAGTTTCTGTGAGCATCTATAGGGTTTTGGATGTTGTAAGAGCCCTGCCAAATGAGCAGATAAGACTTTGGAATAGGGAGATGGTTGTGACCTTTTTTTTGCTTTAAAGGATTAGTTCACTTTTAAATAAACTTTTCCTGATAATTTACTCACCCCCATGTCATCCAAGATGTTCATGTCTTTCTTTCTTCAGTCGAAAAGAAATTAAAGTTTTTGATGAAAACATTCCAGGATTTTTCTCCTTATA